>SNQJ01S0062034.1:91199-109760 GCA_010110895.2 Picea sitchensis | reverse complement strand
AGTATGGTTACGAAAGATGATGCAGCTGATAGTAATGGTGATGCTCATGATCTAGTCATGAAATAGTCTAGATGACTATATTGATGCTACCGGGTAAATGGTATGTTTTGTGCTCAAGTCCATTACCTGTAAATGCCTCTCTATCTAGGAGGGAGTGTTAATATTATGGTAGTTTTGGGAGGTATTTACCTCTACATATGAACCGGACGAGAATAGAAGACTCCAGGAAGCAAGAGAAACCCTAATGAATTGGCTAATAACACTAGAAGACTTGTCGGCTCAAGAATATAATTTATATTAGGCTATTAGCTTCCAAGAGAAGAAGTTAGCCAGAATTAATAATAATATACTGAACAGACACCTACCCAGAAGGAGAAGTCGGCCCCAGTAAACTGGCAGGATTACTATAAATACAGGGCACCAGTTTCTCATTTGTCATATCTCAGGACTGCAGTTTTCCCAGTTGGTGCTCACTGTAGGTGTAGCTGGTGCGCAGGTTTGGAGGAGGGTTACAGGTGCAGCTGCAGTAGCAACAAGTTTCAATATTTGGCTTGGATATCTCTTGGCTAGGGTTTGGACTATCTGATCAGCTTTTTGTGATGCACTATCCTTGGGGAGAGATGCACTTCTCTTTGTTTATCTATCTAGGCTAGGGTTTGCTTCCGGAGGAATTCTCAGGTCAAGGTTAAGGTGCTCAGAGGGAGGCTTCGGCCTGTGGTTGGGAGATGAGGGTATCGTCGTGGTAAAAAGAGCACACAATCCTTTATATTCTAACAATGCTCACTGTACTTATTGATTTTATTTCAAATGGCGAACCCAAACTCTGAATGTAAATGAAATCTTTGCATTTTTGGGGGGAGGACATCCACATGATTTTAGACTACTGATTTTTGTGTTTTCCTTGCTCTGTTGATTTCTAGTTTCTCCCATAAATCATAATCTTCCCACAACAAGGTTAATAAGTAACTTCTATGTTTTCCTTGATTTGTTGCCTTCTAGTTTAGCCCATAAATCATAATCTTCCCAGAACAAGGTTAATGAGTAACTTATGCATTTTCCTTGCTATGTTGCCTTCTAGTTTCGCCCAGAAATCATATTCTTCCCACCGCATGCCTAATACAGTACTTCTATGTTTTCTATGCTCCGTTGTCCTTTAAAATTCACCCAAGAGAATCGCATCCTTCCTCCTCCAGTTAATGCAAAAAAATATGCGATTTAAAGAGGCCTTTTGCTCTGCATTTGGAGACCCAGGGCACTGTCACCTCTCTCTGTGCCTAGGAAAACATTTACATATAAGCTCAACATTTTCCTAAACAAAACAAAAAATTTTATGCTGGTCTTATTCTATGTGATTTTCCCTTATTCTCTGTGCAGTCCTTGGGTTATCCACTACATTGGAAAACCCTTAAGTCGGCGTTGTTGGCACACAAATTCATCCTTGCTTTTTAATTTCGACATTTGCATGTTTTTCAGACCACCTTTTTCTTACCCTATTGCTACTCTAAATTGATAATTATATTCAATTGTTTTGGAGAATAAATTTTACTAAAAATCTATTTCAGATGAGTCTCCTTCCATAAAAATCGTTGGTTAAGCTAATTGTCCAATTGATCGATAACCCTGTGGCATTTTTATTTATTTTATTTGTTTATTATTGGTGCCTATTCTGATAAGGTAAGCATTTCTCAAGTAAATTATGAAGCTTTCATCACAACGATTTCATGATTTAAGCTCTAATAGCTCGAATGTTTTTCTTCAACCATCTATTTGTTTAATTAAATATTGACAACTGTCCCTTACCTTAGTAACTGTTTTCCCCAGTTTATTAGTTCAATTGAGATAGGCGATGATGTATTGAAAGCAATGAATGTTGATGAATGGTGAGACGATGTGTAAATGACATTTTTATTGTTTTAATGTGGGATGTGGTGATTACAATTGTAATTAAAGCAACCATCATGCCCAGTTATATTGTGAAATTATAATTTATGTCAATTGATTATGAGTAACAGTTTTATTATTTTAACTGTTTAAGGCAGTAATTTTTAGTGATTTAATTATGATTGGGGCCTTAGTTAATTATTGTTATGGAATTAGTTAGATTCATGTTTTTGCATTACTTTTATTAGTTATTTGGGATCATTGTTTTTTCTGTTTTAATTTCCTTTACAGAAGAAGAATAAATAAGGACATATTTAAATTATGAAGGTTGGCATTGGAACCCTTTTATGATAATTACAATTATTAATTATAGTTGCCTTATTCTTCTAAATGTTTAAGGGATTGTCTTGAAAAGAAAGCAGGGAAGCATGGTTTATTTCTAAAAAGTAGGGATGTATTGTTAAGGGTTTATTTTAGTTGACCTTTATATAAGATGCTTCAAAGGTGGCTATGGCACTAGCTAGATGGATGTGTGTCATAGTAGATCCTTATCGCGGGCCGTGAATAATGATATTTATGACTATAAGTGACTCGATCACTAGCATGTTTTTGGAAACGTTAATGTGTGGTTGACACCATATTAGAACCCTTGCACTATGAATTTAACTATAAATTATGGTGTGCCATGAATTTACTATGATTGTGACTGGTTGTGTCTTTAGATTTCTTGCACCTTGTAGATGAAATGATTAATTAATTTGTGTTTTATTGTGCCAATAATATTGATGATGCCATAATGATTTTGAACTAGATTATTAATGAGCTATTAATTAAAGTTGATGTATGATTTTCAACAATATTGATTACCCTCTCCCATGGTTAATTGATTTTAGGATTGATGGAATTAAGTCTTAGTCGATCGTGGATGTTCATAGTACATGTGTCATTTTTATGTTGGTTGTGCCTGAATGATCTTTGTTGTCTTTTAGCTTAGTCATCTAGACCTATTGTGTCAGGTGGAATATAGACACCTCCTTGTTCCTCAGAACAATCGCCATCCTTGAGACCTTAAATGGTCAAAATTGATGGGAACCTGGGCTTGAGCATTGCTTATGTGTCTTGGAGGTCCTAACCATTGCAAGGTACGATGGGTGGGTAGTCGTTTTTATTTTCCATCTGATTGAATGTTGTATGTTACTTCCCACTACATGATGTGCTAGTATGCTAGGTCGTTATGTTCTTGTTGTGTGAATTGTATGCGTTGTGTTCATCATCGAGTTGTGTTGATTCACTGTTGTCGTTGTTAGTTCTTGCATAGATTTTTTTTTTTTTACATATTTCACTGGTTATGCGTCACATGTTTTTGTAATGACAGGGGTCACTACAAAATGATCCATGATCATACACGAAACATATGTATAATAATACAAGAAAAAACACTCAACAACTCATCCTTTTTCCCAACTTTGAGACTCAAGCATAAAGCTGTGAGAAATGGTGTAGAAGAATGGAAAGAATGAAGAAGATGGAGATATATTTTCATTGATCAGGAGGATGGATATACATTCATGGTTGTACAACCTTCTTCCTCTAATCCTTTTCCCTTCTCCTATGAGAATACTCATTATTGCACCCTTTGATGAAGCCTCTCTTCATTTTTTAAGATGATATTTTCTAACTACTTGAGTAGTTAGGGTTTCTCCCTTCTAGAAATTTCCATACAAATTTCTTATTGAAACATTCCCTTTAATTAATTCCTGATTAATGAACTCACATAATTAATATAAGAATATTCCAAATGGGTATTTTCCCTCTTTTTATAATTTTTTTTAAAATAAACTTTATTTCAATATTTTAATTAATTTCTTTTTAAAAGAGGAGGATTGTAATTTAAATTTTTGGATAGAATATACAACCTTTCATCCATTTAAACCTATATGTGATATCCATTATCTTATATTTTCAACTATATGATTTTTGTCCAAATCCGACTCTCAGATCTCAAGATATGACCTTGTGAAGTTGAGGTGTTGGGCAAATTTATTAGCTAGGGATAAAAATGTTACTAAATGATATTTTAATTTTTCAGAAAATTTTTGCAAATTTCATCTCTCAATATCTGTCCTATCATCTTCTACATCAAAATATCTTTCCAACGGTATAAATTTTGTTGCAAACGGAGGTCAAGAAATCAATATATAGCCTTTGCAAGATCGTGACTGAGCCATCGTCGATCAAGTTTGATGGGTAAATGTGGGCCCTTGATTTAATTTCGACCTCCTTAGTCGAATTTAGACTTTTATTCAATATTTTTATCCCACATATACGATAACAAAAGATTCTTAGTGGTATATAATGTTAAGTGTAACATACACTTGACAAGAAAAAAAGAAGAGAGGAGATTATGGAGCTTGGAGGTTTCGATCCTTGGAAAATTGTTGGATATAATAATAATTTTTGCATGCCCAGTCAAGCACCAATATGCCTAGTCACAATGATGAGTCACCCAACTAGATTTTGCTACATGTCATCACTCGATAGGCCAATAGTCTGCCAATAAGAATCTTCCATATGTTATCCAATAAAATCATGCCATGTGTCACTTCTTGTATGCTGGCACATGTCTCCATTAATTAGTTTCCATGTGGAACCATCCATTTAATTTCTATGTGGATATATCTAATTGGTTAATAAAGTGCCATGTGTCACTTGGATATGTTCCTCATAGAACTTAGGATATGAAAAATATTATTAAAATAATATGGAGGGTTTGTTGAATGCAAAGGTAGGTGAGGAAATCATGATGGATCTGTGGTAATACATAGTAAGAAATGAGTGTGATAAATTCTAAGTGTAGGTGAAGTTGAGAGGAGAGGTAAATAGTAGTAAAAGAAGTTGTAAAATATTCTAAGTCTTGAGAATCGGTCGGACGGACTTGCATATAACATATGAAATAAATATCACCAACCCTCACCAACTTGCCAACCCGTGAACCTGCGGTAACTCGTATATATTTGGCTAAGTGTTGGAGGAGTTGTATAGTAAAGATTAGTAAAAAGAGTTGTGTGCATTATGAAGGTGGCATAATTCAAAGTGCATTGTGAGGGTAGCGGAGATAAAATATACTCTTAAGAAATATCACCAACCCGCCAACCGATGGTAAGCCATAGTAAATAAGACTAAGTCTAGAAAGTATATAATGGATCACGTTAAATATGGAAAATACAAAAAATGAAAAGATATATATGGGAAATAAAAGAAATTATGTGAAATTTGGGAAAAGAAAAAAAGGAAAAGGAAAGAAATGAAAAAATGGGATAATGAAAATGGAGAGGAAAATAAAAAGAAATTGGAAAATAAAGGAAAAGGGAAATGAATGTGAACGTGGAAAGGAATAAGGAAAAATGGTTAAGTGTGGAAAATGGTAAGGGGAGTATGAAAGTAATGAGACAATGAGAAAAATGACTAAGTATAAAATGAGAGAATGAGTAGAGGTGAAGGGAAAGGGGAGGAGAGAACATGTCACTTAGAACATTTTTCATATTTCTTCTTATAATACCTCCATTGGACTTCTAGACAAAAGTATGCATAGATTGGTAATGTAGACTCGGATTTTGATTCGGTGAAATGCATTACGAAGTTGATACTGAGGGCTATGCAATGAACATAATAGTTCAAAAATATTCATCTTCCAATATCATTTTTTGTTTTTATTAATCCAAGAGTGGGAAAATATATATGACCAAATTTTGGTCAACAACTGGCTTCAACTACGGGACAATGACCCCCTATGGGTTGCTGAGAACACCACAATCTCAAGACTAGCTTCCTTCTCCATTGGGATATGGAGTCATATTCAAAATGAACTTGTATAATTCTTCATCTTTCATGGAGTTATCTTCAAAATTCAATATAAAGACTTCCTTATTGTACAAAACTTGAACTGAGAAATAAACTATGTACAAGAAGATCTACCTACCCTATCCTACTTGAAAGAAAGAGGAACCTTAGGTATAGGTATATTTCCAATGGAGCCATTCAAGCATTGGTCTGATTTATGGAATGAACTCCAAAATTCTGAGATATGTTTGGACTTGTACCAATGAGTTAGGGGCACTCTCAATATGTACTCGAGAAAAATTATACCAAGTATGGTGAATATTTGATTGCCTTGTTTGGACAACAATGCTCTGGAACCATAATTCAATGAAATCAATTCTTGGTTGCTTAAGAATACTTTTTTCTTTGATTAGCTCAGGATTTTTCAACATAAGAATGCATTCATCCTTTTCCTTATTTCCAACCATTTCCAAGGTTCTTAATTTATCAAAAATCTCTTGAAAATACTCTTCTTTCTTGTAAAGGTGATCTTGCTCATCATTCTTCTCAAGATTCATTTCTTCCATCAATTCTTCTTGCTGCAAGTTCTCTTGTGATGTTTCATCATCTATTACAAGGATGAAATATTCTTGTGTATTTGGTGGAGGCTCCTGAATTTCATTCTCAAATTTGTTGCTTGAAATATCTTCATATGGAGTATATAGGAGGCTGAAATTTTCTTCTTATAATTTGAAATTTTCATCTTCGTCTTCAACAACATGACTTGACTTAAAAATTTCATCCACTCTTTGATTAGATTCTTCTTCAAAATTGACCATTTCGTTATCTTGCTTACAAATGGGAGAGGATGGGTGGGAAACAACATTTAAAACATCAACAAAAACATATGAATGCACTTTTGGGATGAATTTTTTTTCAAATGAATCTTCTAACACCTCCCAACTAGTAATGAAGTTAGGCATTAATGAACTATACCATTCAATAGAATTCCCTCGTAGAGTTTGTAAGAAGAATATAGATGTAATATTGTCTTCATTGAGGTTGAAATCATAACATGTACCTTTAAAACTAATCAAGTGTTTCTCTGCATATTATGAAGCATCCCCAAAGAATATAGAAAAAAATTCAATAGGAATATTGCGCATTTGAAAGTCTATTTCTGGTAGATTTAAAGGGGTATTATGAAATCACCTCCTTCTTTAAGTATTTATCCCTTTTGCTGAGTCTTGTAAAGCCATTTATGGGCTTGATGATGAATATAAAAAAACATTATGACATGAATGAAACCCTTCATTTTGAATTTTTTCAATGGAGTTGCCAGGGCATTCATTCTCCCAAATCTTTGGTGCTTCTCGTTTCTTTTTGAAATTACAAAAAAGGTGAGGCATGCTTGAAATAAGAAAACAATTTCTTGAATCTTCTTCTCTAAAATTTAATACATGGATATTTCTAGCTCCTCAAATATCTTGAATATAAATTGTTCCCCAGTATGGTCGCCAAAAATGTTGATGCTTGAATCCACCATGACCGAAACAGAAACCTCATGAGGAAATTAGTCCCCCTTCGTTTTTAAAGAGGTGGTTCTCCTCTTTGGATAAAAGATATATATTTGAATATAATGGATCAGGGAGAGTGCTAGGAAGCAAACCCCAAATATTTATTGTTTGGATTTATATGAAAATGGTTCTTCAATAACCCAATATAATATTTATGTGCAACAAAAGTCTTTTTACAATAAGAAAATATTAAAGGAGGGCTTCAACATCATAATTAAATTGTGATCAACATCACACACAATCTTCTTAATCATATATAAAAACATCTATATCTTCTTCATGAGAAATATGAGAGAATGATTTGATCATATCAGAGAATTTTAATAGAGTACTACAATTAGTAAGAAAAGAGAAATTGATAGGTCAACCTCAAATATCTCATACTTAAAAATCAAAGTTACAAGATACAATTAAGATCAACCCTTAAGAAATTCTTTGTGGAGTTTATTCATGAGAAATGTTCTTCACTACCAAATATTTGGCAGACATGTATGTGGTTGAAAATACTCCATTATCATACAAGAAATGTTTGTAGAAGAATACAAGAAAAAACACTCAAGAACTCAGGCTTGTGCCCAACTCTGAGACTCAAGCATAAAGCTATGAGAAATGGTGTAGAAGGATATAAAGAATGAAGAATATGGAGATATCTTTTCATTGATAAGAATCTTGGATATACATTCATGGATATACACTTTTCTTCCCTTGATCCTTTTCCTTGCCCCTATGAAAATTCTCATTATTTCAGCCTTTGATGAAGCCTCTCTTCTCCTTTTAAGATGATATTTTCTAATTACTTGAGAAGTTAGGGTTTCTCCCTTCTAGAAATTCCCATACAAGTTTCTTCTTGAAACATTCCCTTTAATTAATTCATCATTAATTCCTCATTAATTAAATCACATCATTAATATAAGCATATTCCAAATGGATCTTTTCCCTTTTTTATAAATTTTTTTAAAATAAACTTTTATTTCAAAATTTTAATTAATTTCTTTTTAAAAGAGGATTGCAATTTACCTTTTTGGGTAGGATATACAAACTTTCATCCATTTAAACCAATTTATATGTGATATCCATCATTTATATTTACAAGATATAAGTATTTTCCAAATCTGACTCCCGAATCTCAAGATATGACCTTATGAAGTCAAGGTGTTAAGAAAATTTATTAGCTAGGCATAACAATGTTACTGAATGATATTTTAGTTTTTCATAAATTTTTTGAAACTTTCATATCTCAAGAACTATCCCATCATATTCTACATCAAAATACCTTTCCAATGGTATAAAGTTCGTTGCAAACGAAGGTTGGGAGCTCAATATATAGCCTTTGCAAGATCGCGACTCAACCACTTTCGATCAAGTTTGATGGGTAAATGTGGGCCCTTGATTTAATTTCAACATTCTTTGTTGAATTTCGAATTTTATTCATTATTATTATCCCACCTATATGAGAATAAATGATTCTTAGTGTTATATAATGTTAAGTGTAACATACACTTGACAAGAAATAAAGAAGAGAGGAGATTATGGAGCTTGGAGGATTCGACCCTTGGAAAATTGTTGAATATAATAATAATTTTTGCATGCCCAGTCAACCACCAATCTTCCCAATCAACAATGATGATTCAACCAACAATATTGTTTGACATGTCATCACTCGATAGGCCAACAATATGCCAATAATAATCTTCCACATGTCATCCAATAAAATCATGCCATGTGTCACTTCTTGTATGATGCCACATGTATCCATTAATTAGTTTCCACATGCTACCGTCCATTTAAATGCCATGTGGATATATCTCATTTGTTAATAAAGTTCCATGTGTCACTTGGAGATGTTCCTCATAGAAAAAAATATTATTAGGATAATATGGCGGGTTTGGGGGTTTACATGAATGCAAAGGTAGGTGAGGAAATCATCGTAGACCCGCGGTAATACACAGTAAGAAATGAGTGTGAAAAATTCTAAGTGTAGGTGAAGTGGAGAGGAGAGGTAAATAGTATTAAAAGAAGTTGTAAAATATTCTAAGTCTTGAGAATCAGTCGGACGGACTTGCATATAACATATGAAATAAATATTACTAACCCTCACCAACCCAGGAACCCTTGCATATAACATATGAAATAAATATCGCCAATCCTCACCAACCTGAGAGCCATGAACCCGCGGTAACTCATAAATATTTGGCTAAGGAGTTACATAGTAAAGAGTAGTAAAAAGAGTTGTGTGCATTATGAAGGTGGTGGAATTCAAAGTGAAATGTGAGGGTAGCGGAGATAAAACATACTCTTAAGAAATATTGCCAATCTGTGGTAAGCCATAGTAAATAAGAATAAGTCTCGAAAGTATATAATGGATCACGTTAAATATGGAAAATATCAAAAATGAAAATAAATATATGGGAAATAAAAGGAATTACGTGAAATTTGGTAAAATAAAAAAGGGAAAAGGAAAGAAATGGAAAAACGAGGTAATGAAAATGGAAAGGAAAATAAAGAAAAAGGGAAATGAATGTGAACATGGAAAGGAATAAGGAAAAATGGTTAAGTGTGTAAAATGGTAAGGGGAATATGAAAATAATGAGACAATGGGAAAAATTACTAAGTATATAATGAGGGAATGAGTAGAGGTGAAGGGAAAGGGGAGGAGAGAACATGTCACATAGAACATTTTTCATATTTCTTCTTGTAATATCTCCATTAGAATTCTCGAAAGAAGTATGTGTATCTGGGTCATGGAGACTTAGATTTTGATTCTACGAAATGCATGGAGAAGATGATACTGAGGGATATACAATGAACATCTAATATTAAAAAAACATTCATCTTCGAATATCGGTTTTTTTTATTAATCCAAGAGCGTGAAAATATAGATGACCAAATTTTGGTCACCAATGTCTCTCTCCAATATTGAATGTTACAAGTGCCACAATTAGGTCACATAGCTTGAAATTGTAGAAGCGTGATAAATTATCCCATGAAGGAAAAGATTGATATCATATACAAGAAGGTTTGGAGAAGAAATGAAAAATAAGAAGAGAAAGTGAATGAAAAACAGGTCTGAGAGATTGTACTCACAAGATTTCTAGCAGTTCAAGATCATGATGAATATACAGGAAAAAATGAATATGCCAAAATATAGGAAGAGCATGAAGAGGAAGATGTCAAAATTCAGGAAGAGGATGAAACATATGTCAGAATTCAAGAAAAGGATGAAAAGGAAAATGTCTCCACAAATGAAGAGGAATATTACTTTGAATCAGAGTGGGTATTTTTCTGAGCCATCTAACTTGGAGACTCCCAATAAATATGAATATTGAAGAGGGAGAGTATAAGAAGTAGCTCTACATATCATAGAACTATCTTGCGAGTAATATGAAGTGTTTGCAGATTATGGGAAGGCAGTTTCAGAGTGGTTTTATGACAGAAGTGAGTAGCACATGAAGTATTTGCAGACATGGGAAGGCATGAGTGGTTTTACATCGTATGCAGAATTTTATTCCTGACAGCTTGATTGTTTGAGGAGCAAATCTCGTACCAATTGTAGTTATGAAGAATATCATTGGCACACTCTTTTCAGGAAGAGGTTCATGATTATGTAGAATATTCCAAGAAGTGATATACAAAATTAAATATGTGTTAAAACATAGAGCAAACCAATGGACATAATTGGATCAGTTTGAAGAGCAGGAATATGTTTTAATCCATCAGCAGATAATCAACATTGTGGTAGAGTCACAGAAAATTCTTATGAAATATGGATTACAGAACAATTCATGAGATATTTGACAGGTCTATAAATATTTATGCTAGTGGATGAAATTATATTGATAGGTGGAATCAATTAGTCACAGGAAGGAAAGTAGTAAAAGGAACAAAAAAATAGGGGAAGAGAAATTGTCAGCATAAGCTACATTGTCAGAAGGAATTTGTTGAATGATATGATAATTGATGTGAACTTGACAATCCATGAAGACTTGAAGTCAAGTAAATTTGAATGGTTTTTATATATGTCAGTGAGTTACAAGAGGAATAAAAAATGGACAAGCATCCCTGGAAGAGGGGAAAGGAAGTATATACAAGAATCCCTACATTGATCTACACGACATCTTGCAAACAATTCAAGAGGAGAGAAATCATTAGAGAAAGAAGCATGAAGATAGGGGGAGACATATCGATAGGGGGAGTTACCCTTTTTCCCATGATTTCAAAGGGAGAGAAAGAGAAATATTAGAAGCATGAAGACAAAAGGAGAAGCCCCAAGGAGAAATACCCTTTTCCATTGAATTCAAAGGGGGGGAGAAACATGAGGAGAAAAAATTCAGAAGATATAGATGAGGAGAAATGATCATAGGGGGGAGTATAAGAGTTGAAGTATGAGTGTTTCCATAAATTCCAAAGGGGGATATTGTTGGATAGTTGGATGACATTGATGTTGTTGGATAGTTGGTTGTAATTGATGTCAACAGAAGTCACGAAGAATGGTTAAGAATCCCCTAAATGGTTTCAACAAGAAGTTAAAATTAATTAATTAAGGGTAAAATAGTTATAACAGGTCATAACTAAAGTTAAGGAAATAATTCATTTGGAAAAGTATGCATACACTTGAAGAATCCTCTCATTTGGAAAAGAAAGTTTATTAAATATCTATCAAGTGAGAAAATGATCTATTGGTTAATATGAGATGAAAAATATGAGGTAGCAAAGGAGAGAGAAGGATAAAATTTTAGGATTACAGATGTGCGAGGGTTTTTCTGGGAAACCCTAGTTTGGATGACCCCCATAGTTCAAACTACTAGTGTTCCATGAGGCACCCCCACAGGTTAGTTAGTTCCCATCATTGGAGGCCCTACATGAGGATATTATTCATCCAACAAGGCTAAGACAAAGTTGAGGAATGATACTTGTATTGGGTTGTTTATTCCCATAAAGGTATGTTTGTCTGAGATTTGATACAACATGGTGACTACATGTTTAAAGGTATGTTTATATGAATGTTTCCAGGTTTACATGTTGGTGAATTTATGGTGCATGCTTGAGGCATGTCTTTTGTATCTTGTTGAGACATTGGTACATGATTAAGGCACATATTATGTGCATGGTGTGAGGCATAGTTTTGGTACTTTTATGAGGTACATTTCTTGGTGATATTGATGCATGTTTGAGGCACTTCTTGATGAGGTTATGGCACATGTTTGAGGTACATGCATTGGATTTTATGGTACATGCTTGAGGAATGTCTTGGGGATGTTGTTACATGTTGAGAAATGTCTTGGTGATGTCATGGTACATTGATTAGAAGCATATATTGGTTATCTTGGTATATGGTTTCTATATGTCATGGTAAGGTTATCACAAGATTGAGGTGCTTCATTGATGATATCCTATTTTATATGGTGTATGGAATTATTGAGACATATCATGAGTGATATGGTATCTGGATGAATCACATATCATAGTACATGGTTTACGATATATCTTGGTACATGCATGGTATGGTATTGGTTGTGGTACATGGTTGATGTACATGGCATGGTACATGTTTTCATACATGGTTGATGTGCATGGTATGGTATAGGTTCTGGTACATGGTTGATGCACATGGTATGTTACTTGTTGTGGTACATGGTTGATGCACATGGTATGGAAAATGTTTTGGTACATGGCATGGTACAAGTTCTGGTACATGGTTGATGTACATGGTATGATACAAGTTATGGTACATGGTTGATGTACATGGTATGGTACATGTTCCGATACATGGTTGATTTACATAGTATCGTGATGGTTTTGGTATACATGTGAGTGGATATAGTTATAGTTGGTTTATGATGATATATTAGTGATAGTGATAGTGACAATGATGGTGATAGGGACATAGAAAGATTAGATGATTGGTTCATCATCAGTTTCAGTTTGATGTGATAGTGACAGTGACAGGTTGGATGACATGTTGATGATACAATGACACTAACATTATTAGTGGTAGTGACAGGTTGATTCTACACTTATATTTCATGGTGGTAGGATAGGGAAAGTAAAGGAGGTTATAGCCTCCTTTCGGTTGGTGTCGTAGAACTCAAGGAGTTGGAGATTCCTTTAGGTCGGAGCCATAAAACACAGGGAGTTGGAGATTCCTTTAGGTTGGAGCCATAAAACATAGGGAGTTGGAGATTCCTTTAGGTCGGAGCCTATAAACTAGGGGCTTGGATCCTCCTCCCAGTTGTAGCTGGAGAATTCAGGGAGTTTTCTCTTCCTTCAGGTTGGATCTTGTAAATAGGGGGTTGGAGCCTCCTTCCATTTGGAGTTATAGAATTTGGAAGTTGATGCTTCCTATGAAAGTATTATTGATATATATAATGAAGCATTATGTGGTTTTATCCCGTTTGGGTTTCCACGCAAATTATGTTGTACTGGTTATCTGTGGTTGTTTATTATGCACTGATGAATGATATTATTTATGATTCAATGATATAATGAATGGATAAGTGATAAACTATTGAATTTGATAATAAGGTTGAAGTTTACATATTGTGATTGAAAGTGGTAAAAAGTGCTCATACTGATTCACCCCCCTCTTAGTATTCCAACAGTTAATGAATGACATATTCATAAGTTATCTATATACATTTTCTGTGCATTCTTGGATAACATACTTATCTATTCTAAGTATGAGGAAGAGCATGAACATCACTCGAGGTTGGTGGTGCAATTTCTAAGGGAAGATTATATGTATGGAAAGATAAGAAAGTGTTATTTTTACCAAAAACAAATCCATTATTTGGGGCACATTATTTCAGAGGAAGGTATAGTAGTATATCTATATAATATTGAATCCATTAGAGGATGGACAACACTAATGATTGTTTCAATAGTTATATATTTCATTGGATTAACCGGATACTATAGGGTATTTATAGCAGTATTCTCTAAAATTGTTCATCTCATCACTTATTTACAAAGGAAGGGAATTAAGTTTGAATGAACAATAGAGTGTGAAGAAAATTTTAATTTTTGGAAGAATTAATTACCAGTGCATCTATTTTGAACATTACTAACCCAAATAAGAATTTTGTGATATGCACAGATGCATGTAAAGAAGGACTTGGTGGATTACTCACTCAAAATGGACATGCTATTAGTTATGAGTCTATAAATATTAAAGAACATGAGAGAAATTATTCCACACACTATTTGAAGCCTGCTACCATAGTTCATGCATTGAATATACAAAGGAATTACTTAATGGGAATAACTTGGAAATAAGGATAGACCATAGTGGTGTGAAATGCCTTTTTGAGAAATCAACTTTAAATTCTAGGTAGACAAGATGGTTGAAATGTTTAAGTGATTATGACTTTGAAATCAAGCATATCAAAGGAAAAGAAAGCAAATTTGTTGATGCACTCAACCGAAGAGTACATATCATGAATTATACATCCATTAGTATGCATAGTTCATATTTAAAGAGCATAATTTTATATGTTTATATTACAAAACAACATTACCTATGGGTAAAACAAATATTACAACAAGAAAATGCACAACATAAATTTAAAGAATATAAGATGAAAGAAGATGGAGTACTTATGCATACAAATATGATTTATGTTCCTAGTTCTAGAGAACTTAGGAATTTGGTATTAAAAGAAATGCATAATGTTCCATATGTCAGACATCTCAGTTACCATAAAACAATTGTAGCAATAAGAAGACATTACTTTTGGTTAGGGATGAAGAAGGATGTTTTTGATTACATTACCATATGTATGGGATGTCAGAGAGTGAAATTTGAGCATAGATACCCAACATGTTCACTACATTCATTTCCAATTCCAAAAAATAAATGGGAAGTGGTAACCATTGATTTTATTACAAAATTTCCCAGGACAACAAAGAAACATGATTCAATAATGTTAGTGGTGGATAAATTGACAAAGGTTGTTCTTTTTTTTCTTGTAAAATTGACTCATACAATAGCTAATATTGCATAAATTTGCATGAGGAAAATTGCTAGGTTGCATGGAATACCTAAGGTAGTTGTTTCAAATAGATATACAAAGTTTACTTCAAACTTTTGTAGATAATTATTTAAATGATTTGGTAGAAATTGTAATTTTATCACAACATACCATTCATAGTTAGATGAGAATACAAAGAGAGTCAACCAAGTGATTTAAGACATGTTGAAAATGTATGTGATGGATAAGCCATCTAAGTGAAAAGATTACTGAAATTTGGTTGAGTTTACCTATAATAATGGGCATCAATATTCATAGAAAATGATCCCATTTAAATATTTTTATTGTAGAAAATGTAATACTCCAGTGAGTTGGGATAACCCAACATATAGAGCAGTACTTGGGATGGAATTTATCAAGAATATGGAAGACCAAATGGTTAAAATTAAGCATAATTGGAAAGAAACACCAGATAGATAGAGGCGTTATGAAGATAAGAGCCAGACAACTAGAGATATTAAAGTGGGAAAGAATATTCTTTTGAAAGTGAATCCCAAGAAGAGATCATTAAGGTTGGAAAGTTGTACCAATCTAGCAACTTTATTTTGTGGTCTATTTGAGATACTGGATAAAATATGGCTAGTTACATACATCCATGCATTTCCTTCCTCTATGAATGTGCATAATGTATTTCACACATCTCTTTTCTGAAAAAGTATGTGCATAATACTAACCATGTTATTGATTGGAATTAGATTTAGATGGATCCATAAGGATACTTTCAATTCCAACTAGTTCACATACTGAATAGGAAGGTCAAATTTCTCTGAAATTGAGCCATATGATTGGTAAAGGTTCAATGAACATGTTATGGTCCTAAAGATTCTACTTGGAAGCATGAAGATGCCATGTGGGAAGAGTAGCCACAAATGTTTGAAGACTTGAAATTTTGATTTCTCTTTTGTATATGCACCGAGGACAATGCCAAAATAAGGGGGAGGGGAATGTAATAACCTTGTTTTGAGTCCTTGGATTAATAATATATTTTTTTATTCAAGAAAGACCAAAGTGATTGCAAAGTTGAAAGGCTAGAGTTCCTATAAATGAAATACTTTGAATATAATAATAAAATGCATCACTAGTTGCAAGACAAACAAGGAAATAGATAAGGGGATATGATTCCATGAGAGAGAGAGGGATAAAAGGAATTAATCTTTTTATTATATTTTATTAAGACATCTTGGTTTTATTCGGTAAAAGTGGTTACATGAGCTTCTTGGGGAGGCCATGTGGTGCTTAATTGTATGTAATTATATAAACATTGTTTGATGTATCATGTTTCTTGATTCTAATAATTGTTATAATAATTTGTAATTTTTCTAAGAAGGAGAATTTAGATGTACTCAAATTGATGGCTACATTGCAGATTGGTATCTGAGCAAATATTTGGGTTTGTTGGTGACAGGTATGTCACAATTTGGTATTAGAGTCCATCTTTTCATTTTATTGATATTGGGTATGTTACAATGTGGTATGAACATGGATGTTTTAATTTCGTTCATACTAGGTATGTTACAAATATCATATTCCTTCTTGGACCAAGTGGTGTCTCTCCTTTTGTTCTCATTATATTCTCCTTTTCATCCTCCATTAGATTCTTCCACTCACTCTCAGGAATCATTGAAGGATTCTCATACCTAGGGTTTGTTTGCAAATGAACCCTATATTGACCCTTTACATATTTCATATATGTATTGGCCAATGAGACAATATGAAATAATTAAGACATTCATAAATACCTGGGATTTTCGGTATCTTCATAGGAACAATGTTCTTGTCCACCAAAAAGGTAATTGGAATTGTTTCCTTGCTAGTAACATGTGTCGATCTAGGAAATAAATATATAGAATCACCAATTGGGTAATCTCCACCATCATGTGCACAACTTAGCGTGCACTGAGAGAGCATTTCATGGGCCCTAGAAGGTGGACTTGTTTGATTCAAAGGGTTTTCATCCATAGGAAAACATGAAAATAACCTCGTGGGTATGTGGCTCATCCTAGGATGATGTGGCATTGGTGCATCATTGGTACCAACACTAGCCTCATAAGTAGCTCCCAAAAAATCCTATAGAAAGAAAACATTTTTTGTTCATATCATACAAAAGTAGAAAACCAAAATTCATAAATGAATATATGTGATAATTATCTTTTTAAAAAATGGCGCTTAACCCATATCATTGTATATCTTCCATCAAATCTTTGCACCTTTCTTTGTTCGCCTTGATTGGTTCATACCTAGACAACACAATACGTTCTTTTTTTTTTTCCTTTCTTAGATCCTTTTTAATTGTCTCCATTGGGTTGATGGATTCAAATTTTTTTTCATCATTACCCACATTATAAACATAAGATGTTCACTACTACACATGTCATAAACAAATTTAAATCAATTATAAAAGAAATAATGAAATTCACTTTAAATGGATATGGATATTGTTATTCGTTTACATGATTTGAGGTTGGTGCCTTCCCACTATCATACATCCACAATATAAGAATCATGGCATATTAAAATGTTACCTTATAAGAGATGAAGAATGAGATATTAAAATGAATTTTAAAGATAAAAAATAAGAGTCATTAAATAGAGGTTGGTTGAAGTTATGGTGTCAACACCCATCTTATACAATGGATCAACATTCATTCTCATTCATCTTCCTATGATCACCATTCATATATGAATAATTTGTTTATAGACTTACCTCTGTATAAAAAAAACTCATCTAAACCATATTTTCATCAAAGAAAAATAAATGTCATTCTTTATTCCATAAACATCATTATATGTAACAATTATCAATTGTATGCAAATAAAACAAAAAATAGTACTTTCGCTAAATGATCGTTAATATAGTTTAATAATGAATTAGGTTGAAAAGGGTAAGCTTAGAATGGTGGACTGATGATGAATGATATATATGTTAACCCAATATGAACTTGGCCAGTTCAAGAAATTTTTTTCAGGATTTAAAATTGTTTTATTTTGTAAGTTCTTTGTACACCAATAGAATGATGAACCATGAAGCCAATAAAAAAAAGTGATGATGAAATTCCTAACATATGAATAATTTTTTTAAAACCAAGTCATTGTTCACATTTCCCTTATAGAATAGAGTATATGCATGTCTTGATTGAAACAAAATTGTATTGATATTGATTGATCGTGGGGGAAAGGTTTTGTAATCTTTAGTGATGAATCAAGTGAATGGGGTAAATTGCACGTGGAGACTATTTTTTTTTTCATTTGTTGTACCT
>SNQJ01S0062034.1:45121-86734 GCA_010110895.2 Picea sitchensis | reverse complement strand
GGTGTAACTCTTATACTATTGTTCATTTCTCATTGGATATAATTGAATGGTTTAAGTATAAGTTGAAAAAGGTTTTTAAATTGTACTTGATACTGATTCACCCCCCTCTCAATATCAACATAAGATGCTAGTTTGAGTTGGCACCTGAAGGAGTTGTTCCTGTTGTCTAAGATACATCAGCCTAGCTAGGAATCCCTTTACCCGGGTGGAGTTTAGTCCCATCTCGAGGGTGACATAATGCTGACAGTTCTGAGAAGCATGGTCTAAGACTGGGAGGATCGTGGAAGGTCTGCACACAGTTGGTGGTATTCTATCAAAGATAAGTATCAATTGTGTGTTAACTTACTTGTTTCATTATTATTTAAGTGTTTAATTTCATGGGTTTTTCCTATGTGAGATTTTTGTGTATTTTTACTATTATTCCACATGAATCTGGGAATTTGCTCAGAGTGTTTGTATATGTTTAAAAACTTGTATGCATTCTGAAATTTTTATGTAGCATATCTCAACATGTGGGTGGGTGTGTTACAATATGGTATAAGAGCTCCAGTTTTCAACATTGATCCTGGATGGGCCAAGTAAGTTGAAATTGAAGAAAAATTTCACAGATAATCGTTGTCAAAATGGCCAAATTTTGAGTTATAGAGAGTCCATGAGTGCTAGGAGGGCGCTAAGAACACACCTTAATTGTGTTTGAAATATCAGGAGGTGTAGCGGTTTGAGAATCCACAATAATCATTGGATTGAGCCACGAGATTAGATCTGGGCCTTTGGATCAAACCCAGACAATAGGAGAGAGAACTGCAAAGTAGATCATATCCCAGCCATAGGATCTAAGCGTGAAATAACAAGGGTCATCATATCAGGGTAAGAGGGGTGAACATTAAACCCTTAAGTCCTTCGTACTTCGTTGCTCTGACTATTTCAAGTCTTTTTCGTGAAAGAGGAAAAAGTCTCGAAGCTCCAAAGTCCTATAGTGAATCTACGCCTTAGATAACTGGGAAGATTTCCTGACCATTGGATTTTTCCAAGGACAGATCTGGGCCTTCTGATCAAGCACAGACCAAGAGGAGAAGCATTGTGGAGAAGATCAGATCCTGGCTGTTGGATTTATGCACAGGAGAGTGTGAGTCATAGATCTCATGGTAGTTTGGTGGTTCGACACTCCAAAAGAAACAGGTCTTTGTGTTTCCAGGAGGAAAATATCTCGAAGTCCCGAACTCTGGAGTAATTCTAGACCGTTGGACATACAGGACATGTTTCAGCAGATTCTCGAACCTTCGAGAGTTTGGAAATTCGGTGGATTGTGGATAAAAGGTGTTATGGCATGGAAAGTTTCAAAGCCCTGAAGCCCAGAGTTAATCCAGGCCATTCATTGATGGGGACACATGGACCATAGATCTCAACCCATCACCAATTCAACATTCGACAATTGAGGAGGTAGCATGCATTTGAGTTTCAAAACTCCTGAAGCCCAGAGTTCCAAAGGAGATCCCAACCGTTGGTTGTAGGAGGAGTGAGAGTCGTCGATCTGAAATTCATGGTTCGGTGGTTTGGGGGTATTGTGCATAGAAGTCATAGGAAGTCCCAAAGATCGGAGTCTCAGAGCTCCTATTGACCATTGATCTGAACAAAGAGAATGGACCATTGATTCTTGAACCCTTCGGGGGTTTTTTGCTTCAGCATTCAAAGGAAGTGTAATTTTGTGTTGTTAAATCCTCCGAAGCCCGAAGCTTTGGAGTCAGAGAGCATGTGAGTAGTTTTCCAATTAGACGTTCAGGTGAATTGTAGTGTTGAGTTAAGAAAACTTTTGAATCCTGAAGCTCTGAAGAGACGGAGCCCCAAAACTTCGGAGAAGCACCGTTCAGGGAGCTAGCCACTTCAACATTTGGGGCAAATGTTGGGTTGTGTTGAGAAATCCTCCAAAATGCAAAGCTTTAGAGCACTGGAGTCCTGAAGCTCCGGAGAATCACGATTTAGGAATTTATCCACTTCAAAATTTGGGGAAAGTGTTGGGTAATTTTAGTAGATCTTCTGAAGCTTGAAGTTCTGAAGCACTGGAGTCTCAAAGCTCCAGAGAAGTGCCAATTCGAGAGTTCTCCAATTTGACATTCAGGGGAATTGAAGTGTGTTAAGGGAGAAACCTATGAATCCCAAAGTTCCAAAGTTATGGAGTCCCAAATCTTCGGATAAACACCATTTAGGTAAGCACCTGGTTCTATCCCATAGTCACATTAGTTTTGGGACGAAGTAAAGGGGTTAGTGCCTAAAAAATTGATTTTTAAGACAAAAAGGAGCTTAGAGAAGGAGCCCGTAGGTTTCTAATTTGTGTGGACCTATATTTGAAGGAAATCATAGGAGCCTATGAGCGTTAAGAGAGGATTCAACACTAGTCCAAGAGTTAATTCATCTTCCGAAGAAGATCACTTGGACAAGGATTTCCTTCACAGAAAGCACAATTTTTAAAATAACAATAACTTTCTTCTCAAGACTCAGAATTGAGAAATGGAGTAGTCATTTGAAATATCTTGGACAATAGAATATATCTGTTCACCTAGAAAACTGATCTAGACAGTCAATTTCTCATAAAATCATAAGAAAGAAGTCTGATGCATTATGAACCAGAATTGTTCATAATTTCATGTGATTGATAAAATCAATTAGTTTAACAAGTTATGTTGGTTGCAAATTTTTCAAAGTTAACAACAATTAGATTAGAATGGGATCAGTGCAGAGTGTCGAATCATGGAAGATTCATAGGGGGATTACAGCCAGAAAGATGATATCATAGGGATGTATTTCCATATGGGTAATGAAGGTACAAATTCAAATGGACATGGAGAAGGAAAGGAAGAAAGAATGAACTTGGTAGAGATCATTAAAAATTTGCAAAATGATGTCCAAAGTTATAAAAATGATAATGAGAGGCTTATGAAAGACAAGGAGAAGCAAGAAGACTTCAACATAAAGTTGATGCATAACTTGGACATAATAGAAAATAATATGGATAAGGAGAATGACTCAAGAAAATCAAGAAGTCACATGTCTCGTGATGAGAGAGGAAGAACAAGAAGTGTTTGAAGATATTACCATCACTCCCTAGGGAATTATACTATGAGAGCACATAGTAGCTCAAGTTCATTCCTTTTTAGGAAGCATAAGAAGAGGTCTAGGGTGGATGAGATACAAGGAGAAATGAACAGATTAAAACCTCCTACATTTGATGGTGAGCATAAGAAGGATGAATATGTAGAGACATGGCTGCTAGGCATGATGAAGTATTTTCAATTACATAATTACTCTTCACACGTAGAAGGAATAATTTCCATCTATCAGCTCCAAGGAAAGGCATCCATGTGGTGGGACCAATTTTTGCAGGTGCAACACATTAAAGAAAAAAATGTTACTTGGAAGGAATTCAAGAAGTATTTTCAAAATAAATACTTGAATAAGAGATACTGTGACAACAAAATGAAGGAGTTCTTTGAACTCAAGCTTGGGAGTATGACCATAGATGAATATGAAAGAAGGTTTTTAGAACTACTAAAGTATTTTTCTTTCATCAAGGATGAGATAGTTAAGAGTCATAGGTATTTGAGTGTATTACCACCATTCATTAGTGACAAGATACAATATGATGATCCCAAAACATTGGAGGAGACCATAAGGCAAGATAAATGCCTTTATGATCAACCTAAAGAAAGGCCAATTTTCCAAAAATCTTGGGAATACAAGAAGAAATACAAGATGGAACATAGGAAGAAGGGGACTAAGCCACCATTCTTCAGAAATAATCCAAGTACAACTAGCTTCTAGATAACCCAAAATGATTGAGACAGGGGGGAAAAGACCAAGGAAACCACCTATTCAATGTTGGGGTTGTAAGGGAGATCACATGTATAAATAGTGTCCTCATAAAGGTTAAAAAGTGAAGAATGTTCACAATGTATAGCAAGATGAAACAATGGAGGACATGGGAAGAAATGCAGCTAGGATCTATGAATCCTTGGACAACAAGCAATATGAGTTTCAATCACATATGATTTAAGTGGAAGGTAAGATCAACAACCAAACCATTGTTATTTTAATTGATTCAGGAGATAGTCATATTTATATAGATCCTAAGATGGTGGAAATATTTCACTTTTCAATAAGCAAGCATGGAAAATCTTAGTTGGTGGAGCTGGCTACCGGAGCCAAAAGAAAAATTAATGAGATGGTTAAGCCATGTCCACTGGACATGAATGGACTGAGCACTAGGGTAGATTTGAACATCTTGCCTTTAGGTTCCTGTTAGGTGATTTATATGTACTAAAAAAGACACTAAACTACCCTCAATTAAATTGTCAACCCAGGGTAAGTAAACTTAGAGTTATAGAAAAATATATGCCAATAGTAAAAAGGTTGGTAGGAGTGTAGACTAACTAAGGAAATCAATTATCTAGGGATAATCTACTCAAGCAAACCTATCTAATGAACAAACCCTACTAAGCAAATTGAAACTAGGTAACCTAAGTACTTTTGGGCCAAGGACTGATGGATAGTTCCTAAGAAAGTGAATGAAAACTCTATGTAAAGCAAACTAGTTCATGACAGTAAGCAAAGGTAAACTACTAAGCATACTAAGCAAATGATGAAAGCAAACTACCTTTAACTTGCCAACCTATATCCAATGAGCAACTACTCTATGAAAGAAAATGCATAAGCAAGTAAGCAAAAGCACCTATCTAACTTTTTCAGGGTCTATGATATCTTTAAAATTAGAGTCCCCTAGTGGTGGTGTAAAAGAAAAGGATGTATTATTTGGTTCTATGGAAGACTCGAGTGGTCTTGCCTCCTATCCTAGTATGATTGATGCTTCAATTTCTTGTTCTATAGTGTTCCCTGTGTTAGTCCCTTCAGAAACTATTTTATCTCTTTGAGTCAAGCTAACTCTTGTTTTTCGGTATCGGTCTACGAATTTTATAAGAGGAACGTTCCTTCCCCCAAAGAGATCAGAAGGAACCTTGGTTGAAAGGTATGATTTTGAGTTAATGTATCTACCTTGTGGGTATCTAGGCCTATTCATGAAAGAAATCAAAAACAAAAAGAAAAATCTACCATTTGATTCCTAGGTCTATTCATGAAAGCAAACAAAAATAAAAACTACTATTGGGTTTGGGGGAACCTTCTATAGTAGATGCTCAGGTTCTTACCTCTCGTCTTAAAACTCCCCCACCACCAAGCTAATGCTAAGGTCTAGAAATGATCTAATTCTTAATTACTTCTTACCTTGAGACAACTCCTCGGCAACAACGCCAAAATGTTAGGTGATTTATATGTACTAAAAAAGACACTAATCTACCCTCAATTAAATTGTCAACTCGGGGTAAGTAAACTTAGAGTTGTAGCAAAATATATGCCAAAGGTAAGAAGGTTGGTAGGAGTGTAGACTAACTAAGGAAAGCAACTATCTAGGGATAATCTACTCAAGCAAGACTATCTAATGAACAAACCCTACTAAGAAAATTGAAACTAGGTAACCTAAGTACTTTTGGGCCAAGGATTGATGGATAGTTCCTAAGAAAGCGAATGAAAACTCTCTATAAAGCAAACTAGTTCATGACAGTAAGCAAAGGTAAACTACTAAGCATACTAAGAAAATGATGAAAGAAAACTACCTTTAAATTCCCAACCTATATCCAATGAGCAACTACCCTATGAAAGCAAATGCATAAGCAAGTAAGAAAAACCACCTATCTAACCTATTAAAGAAAATAGACAAGCAAGCAAAAACATAAAGAAAAAGACAAGTAAGCAAAAGCACCTAACTAACCTATTAAAACAAATAGACAAGCAAGCAAAAGCATAAAGCAAAAGACAAGTAAGCAAAGACTTCTCATTGAACAACTACCTAGCCTAAGAGGCAAGTGAACTAGATGCCTAATGGAAAACTATCTCTCTTGCATGAAAGGAAATTTAAATGCTCGATGCAATGTATGAAAGGAAATCTATTCTATTGAAAGCAAGAAAGACTATCAACTAAACTTATGAAAACAAGAAACTAACTCTTCTAATCTAAGAAAGAAAGAAACTAATCTTTAACCTATGAAACACTCAAATGTAATGTTGGTGGTTGTGTGAATTCCCTCGGTGGTGATGGATGATATCTCGATGACACTTGACAACAAAGGACAGTTCTAATGGTATAAGCTCAATACTAATTTCAATGGCAAAATGAAAGTTGTGAAGTAAACAGTCCAATGCAAACTTAGCCATGATAAAAGTATTGTTAAATACCCTACATATAAACCATCAACATCATGATGAGATTATCATTATCTAATTAATAAATTCAATTGCATCTTAATCTATGAAAGGAAATTGCGTGAAAGAAAACTATACTATGTCTAGTTTAATCATTCAAGCTATGATAAGAAAATGACTGAAACCAGAAATTAAAAACATGGTATTAAAAAGTGAATTGACAATTACATTTAACCAATAACTAAGCAAGTGAAATCTATATAAAACTGAAGTAATCAAGCTATGATTCAAAAACTAGAAGAAAATCTATCCATCCATCAATCTTTGTTAGAAGAAACTCAGATTAAAACTATGCTCTGTTCTAATTAAAAATCTGTTCTAAGCTTGACTGTAAAAATATAAAAGAAAGCACAATTTAATACTTGCAAGCCTTTTCTAATCAATGAGATTAATGCATGTTAATACATATCATCATTCTAACCTATAAAAGAGAAGAAAATCAGTTAAGCTACAACAAATTAATTAACTAAATAAAAATATGCATGTACAACAAATAAAGAAAGAGAAATTAAATTAAGAAATGCATAAATCAATATGAAAAGAGTTACCAGACTGTTGGTGGGCCCCCAACAAGTTGTGGTCACTCTCTAAAAGTATACCATGAGATTATCAGGCCAAATTCACCATACAAATCCAAAAATGAAGTTCTGGCATAATTTTGGCAATGTAAAAACTCAAACAGAGCAAAATCGTTTTTCTGGCAATTCTAATGCTTATGCTACTTGGTTAACAATCTAATGATCATCCTATTGGTATTTATAAGCTTACAACCCAGGTGGTCGACCACAGGAGGGTCTAACCACCTCTAAATTTGGCAAATTACATTAAATGCATCCATAACTAATAAAATGGAGGAACCCAATGAGCGGCCTCTTTGGACAACTGAAATTGAGTTGTCTTGAGCTTAGTAGCTAGAGGGGGCGATGAAAAACAAAACCCATGTGCTTGATTAGTCCACCACTGGCCGCCAATACCATAAGTGCCAACTTGCCTTGTGTTTTTTTGCAATACTGGGTGTCAGAACGAGTGCCGGATCAAGTACCGGAACAAGTGTTGATTCAAGTGCCAGAACAAGTGTCGGACCAAGAAACATGGTGCGTTTTTCCCTGTAACAGCAGAAAAACATGAATTAACTCTTGGAAACCATAAAATATGATAAATTAAACTTGATTGAATCAAAAAACTCGAATTATATGTACCTCATGCCGATTATATCATTTTACCATAAAATTATTCAAAAAGCTCCTTTGAAAGATAAAAAATGGATATGTACATATGTCAAAAAGTGTATAATAACGTCATGAAGATGATCATATATCGGGCTCAACATACCCCCACACCGACAATTTTGCAGGTCCCACTGCAAACAAAAAGAAGTCATCCCTCGGAACTAGGCTTGCTGAGGAGGGCCAGCTATAGAAGCCTCTCCTTCTTGTTGTGTAAGTTTAGCCTTGTGCCTCTTATGTTTCTTTAATTGTGCTCTTAAGCTACGGTTATATTGGGTCATCCCATTGACCAACCATTGAAGGGAATTAACTTTTTTATGAAGGACTGCATTGTCATGATGAAGGTGTGCATCTGTTGTCTTCCTCTCCTCCAATTGTTGGAGAAGCTGATGGTTTTCCCTTTGTAGCTCCTCTATAGTTGGGGAAAAATCAGTGATCTCCGAGGAAGTCTTAGGT
Organism: Picea sitchensis; assembly: GCA_010110895.2. Lineage (NCBI taxonomy): Eukaryota > Viridiplantae > Streptophyta > Pinopsida > Pinales > Pinaceae > Picea > Picea sitchensis. Next base: position 78,746 of record SNQJ01S0062034.1, on the reverse strand, counting down.
CCTTTGAGAGATGTGGTCAATTTATCAATTTTAGGATCAAGAGTGGGCATGGGTGAAGTAGGTGTGATGGGAGATCGAAAAAGTGAGGTAGGTTCTGATTTTGTTTTCCTTAGTGGATCTAATCCATTCGGAGAGACTTCTCTAGGTTGCTTATGAGGGCTCTCAAGGTCGGAGGATACTTGGATAGGATCCAAAGTAGGTGGAGTCTTAGCATAAGGCTTGGTTCTTATGTTCCAGGTACTCTTCTAAAAAGGTCCCTTACCAAATCGGTTGGCTCCTCTCTTGTTTGTGGGAATAATGGGAAAGTCTTGATGCATTACTTCTTGGGGCTTCTTAGGTGTAGGATCAAGAGAAAATTAAGGCATTGGGGGGTCAACAATAGGCTTCTTTTGGTCTTTGTTCTTGGTCTTCCTCCCCGATGAAGAAGTAGGAATATCAACAAGCTTTTGGTATTGTTCCGACAAAGAGAGAGTTTGTGCAAGGGAGTTTGGAGTTTTTGGAGAGTGAGGCTTGGATGGAGAGATAGTTTTTAGGCTAAGTGGCTTTTTTCTGATCTTATCTGTCAAGTGAGGATTTGCAAATTGGTAGATAAAGGAATCCCAACTTTGCCCCTACTTCTCTAGTTCGGTAAGAATGAGGAGTTTGATCAAACCATGGTGGAAGAGACTATTGTGGGGGTTGGTCACATTTTTCCTCACTTGAGATGACATTTTCTCCAAGATTTTGAGAAAATAAAAAGGGAAGTTTAAAGGTTTATTGAACAAAAAATGAGCCAACAATCTAAAGTGACAAGATTTGAAGGTGGAGTATCTACCTTCACATGTAATTAACCGTGTGATGACGATAAGGGGATTGACCAATTCTGGCTTTATCCACTCCTTAGCATACCCTTTTGCTCCTGAAATGCTCTTGAATTCGAGCTTAAACACCCTGTTGTAACTTGAGCACGGAAATTGATGATTCTTGAACCACCTATCTCCCATTCTTGGAAGTTTTGTCGCAACAACAATTGACTCTTCTGGGACTGCAAAATTGAGAGACCCTACATGTGCTATCCTTCCATCAAAACCAACTGCAAATTGCATAGAAAGGCCATCATCATGGCCTTGCAAACTCGACAAAAATGGACCCTAGCCAACATGCAAGAACACTTCTCTACACTGTGTGAAATCTGGCATGGAAAACAAGTCTGCATATGAGGAGGGTTCGTATCGCTTGGGCATTGTGAAAGGGTTTTAATTCACCAAGCAAGGGTGAAATTGAGCCACACAGAGAAATGAATTGGGCATGGTTTGAGTTCAATTGGAACAGAGGGCGAATTTTACCAAGCAAGGGTGAAAAGATGCCAAGAAATGGCATGGTTTTAACACAGTTTGAGTGTGATTAGAACAGAGGGTGAATTCGGGAGAGGTTGGGTGTGATTCCTTAATGCAGGGTAGAAAAAATGGCAAGGGAAAATGAAACAATAGAGTGCCCAACCCGATTTTGAATGCTCTTATGGTGGAGGATGTTGCCCACATGTGCGCGTGAGCTTCCATGTGTGGGAGATTCAAATTTGATGGCAAGCTTGAGAGAAATGGAGTGGTGCGTACTTAGATCAATGTCCAAGTCTGTTGACTTGGACATTTGATCATAACCATATGAAGCATTTTTTAATTGATGCCTGTAACAAATTTAATTAAATTTGATTGAATTCTAGTTCCCTGGAATCTAGGACAATCACTGGTATGCAATGCAATGGCACTTCAAACGACACTTTAAACAACATTGCATCCGACACCTCATCCAGCACTTCATCCGATACTCCTATTTTAAGTGCATTTTCACCTCTTTTAATGGACAACTTTCAATTTTGAAGTATTTTTGACAACCATAGTGGTTAATTAGCAGAGGCAGAGTGCTCCATGCTTACTCATTCTTATTGTATATGATATATAGTGTCAAAACCTATAATAGACGGGTTATAGAAAGCATAAAACATGTATTTTCAAACCTACAGTATGTAGCTTGTAATGGAAGATAACCAATAAAGAATGGTTTGTTAAGCATGAGTTCAGTAATGTATAGTACACATGAGTTAAGCATTTAAAAATAACATGACTATCAATGTAATAACTTGTATCATGGTAATAATACAAAAATTATTGCAAAGACTTCTTTCTCTAGGCAATGATCATTTGTCATCTCATGAACCTCTCCCCCACACCCAAGTATTGTGACACCTCACAATCAAAAGTATAGGAAACTAGTCAGTATCCCCCAATAGCCGAAGATTTACAGTATGTCATGTGTAAAGATGAAATTTCACAGATTGGTCCGACGAGACAGTTAGGAGATGGCCCCACCTATAGGATAAGATATCCTATATATAAATAAGAAGAGGTAGGCAAGAGAGTTTCAAGATAGTCTTAGAGTCATTCCCCGATGGAAAGTTTATGAGATTCATTAACCTTAGCTAAACCACACATACTTCATGCCAGCTTTGTCTGCAAGTAATGTTGTACATCAGGACAAGTTTAGATTTATTATTTACTTTTGTCAGATCATCGTCCTCGCTAGGTAGAATGCCCCATTGCCAGCAAGCTTGTTCAATACTCTAACGAGTTTACCTAGTCATACCATAGGCCGGTACCCACTGCCAGCAGACTTGTTCAGTATCCTGATGGGTTAGCCTCTTAAACCCTCAAAGACTGGCCCTCCATCCTTTAAGATATTAGTATAAGATTTCTTATGCAAGAAGATGGGGGAACAACTCTGAAAGAACTTTTTATTTCTTTTTCTTTTTTTTCACTTGGGATGGTATTTATGTTAGAGGATGACTTTCTGTTATATTGTTTAGTGGTTTTCTTGATGTAAGGGGTACTTAAGCGGACATGGCCTATCTAAAGATATGATATAATCAAGCTATTTAGTGTGTAGTGGATGGTACCCTTGAGAAAGAACAAAAAGGTATCTCTAGGCTCAACTCATTGTCTTCTTTTGTAATTATGATGATGTTTCCATGACTAACTGCTAATGATACTTCCCTATTACTCTTTGATAAAGACACTTGACTTACTTACTCAAGTTTCTTGGAAAAACTGTACCAGAGACCTCTAGGCTTGATAGTTATGGTATCACTTCCTTATACAATGGTGAAGAGTTTCAAGATAAACTGTTTTAGAATGCCTTAAAAATGATAATTTTGCAAAAACATGGCTAATTAAAGTAAGTCACTATTCATTTGATGCTTTAGCAGACACAAGATTGAAGTATAACAATGTTTTGATGAAATATCCTTGAAACGGTGTACTCCCGGTGAAATAATTACTTACAGAAATATCTAGAATTTCCTTATTAACAAAATACAAAAACTATTTACATATATAAAGTAGGAAACTCAAAAAATGTTTCAATAACAAGGGGGGACTTCCCCATCTACTGAGGCCAGTGCCTTGTCAGTTGACATGACCTGTAGAAAATCTTATCTAGAAATGGGCTTATGATAAAACTTAAGTCGGTGTCCATTTACCATAAGGGAGACTTGTCCATCGTCAATTGTTTTAATTTTTATAGCTCCATTGTCATATACAGTGTCTACCTCGTAAGGGCCCAACCAACGGGTGGTAAGTTTTCCTTTGAATTTTTTGAACCGGGAATCAAATAACGGGGCCCAATCACCAGGCTAGAAGTGTTTCTTTTTAATAAACTTGTCATGCCACTTGCTCCTCTGGTTTTGGACCAATATTGTTCGTTCGATGGAATCTTTCCTGATCTCATCCAATTCATTCAATTGTAGGGATCATTTCTTCTGAGCCTCATCCAGGTTCAATCCTAATTATATGATGATACAGAAGGTCCTTAATTGGAATTCTATTGGTAAAAGTACTTATTTCCTGTACACTAGCTCATAAGGGGTATGCCTAGTGGTATTTCTCCAGGTAGTTCGGTATGCCCAAAAGGCCTCTGGGAGCCTATCAGCCCAATATCGGTGATGTAACTGAATAGTCTTGGTCAATATGGCTTCCATAACTTTGTTTGTGGATTCTACCTGACCATTGGCTTGCGGGTGGTGTGGAGAAGATTTACAATGTTTAATCCCATATTTCCCTGTTAGCTCTTTCATTAGCTTGGAAGTGAATTGAGTGCCTTGGTCAGTAACAATTTCACAAGGGACACCGAAGTGGGTAAAGATGTCTTCATAAATGAATTCGACAACAGACTTCTTTGTGGCCCTGAATAGAGCTTTTTCTTCTACCCATTTGGTGACATAGTTCGTACAAACCAAGATATAGTTCTTCCTACGGGACATGGGTGAAATTGGTCCTACAAAGTCGAGGGCCCATTTTTCGAAGGGTTCTATCATAATTTGGTCCTACAAAGGCATTTCGTTAGATGATGTAGGTCTACCTATCCTTTGGCAACTATCACAACTTCTCACATACTTGGCAGCATCTTTGAAAATTCTAGGCCAATAGTAACCTGAATATAATACCTTATATGCTGTGCGTTTTTCAGAGAAATGGCCACCACATGGTCCATCATGACAACTTCGTAGTATTTCAGAGACCTCGTCCTCTCAGACACATCTACGAATAATCAAATCAGGACCAGTGCGAAAAAGATCATGACCAACCCAAGAGTAATTAGCACTCTGTGTAATAATTTTCCTCTTTTCATGAGGTGACAAATGAGACGGTAACTTCCTAGTAGCCAGATAGTTTTCCATATCTACAAACCATGGGGTATTGATAGAAAGGAAAAAAATATGCTCATCTGGAAAACTATCATCTACAGGAATGTCATCATCCTCATTCTTTATTCGGGAAATAAAGTCATCTACTACATTATCCTTTCTAGGTCGATCAAGCATAGTAATATTAAATTCTTGTAATAACAAGAGCCACCTAGTCACTCGGCCATTAGTTATAAGTTTATTCATGAGGAACCTAATGGCGGAATGATCAGTGTGTACAAATACTTCATAACCTGTAATGTAATGAAGAAATTTGTTAATAGCATGAACAACTACCAAGAACTCTTTCTCGGTGACTGTGTAGTTCAACTCGGTAGGGGACAAGTTCTTGCTTATAAAGTAAATGGCATAGGACTGTTGGTCTTCATTCTTCCCTAATACCCCTCCGATTGCAATGTCGGAGGCATCAATGGATATATGAAATGGGAGAGTCCAATTGGGCCCTCTAAGAATTCGTGCCTCAGACAACTTGGCTTTCAGGGTTTCAAAGGCAGTTTGACAATGCTCAGTCCAAACAAAATCAACATCTTTTATCAATAATCCAAACATAGGTGCAACAATATTTGTAAAATTTTCAATAAACCGTCGGTAATATCCGGCATGTCCAAGAAAGATTCTCACCTCTTTATGACTCTTAGGGGGTGGGGGTCTAATAATGACCTCAATATTTGTAGGATTGATTTTTATTCCTTCAGATGAAACATGATGTCCTAGAACCACTCCTTCAGTTAGCAATATTTTACATTTTTCATGACTTACGGATAGGTTCATTTCCTGGCATCTGATGAGGAATTTTTCTAAGTTTTCTAACGCTTCCTGGTAAGTGTTTCCATAAACTGTGAAGTCATCCATGTAGACCTCCACACAATCATGAATAAGATCGACAAATATCCCTAATACTACTCGTTGAAATGTGGCAGGATAATTACACAATCCAAATGGTAAGACCCTATAGGCATAAGTGCCCCAAGGACAAGTAAAGGTAGTCTTGTCCTAGTCCTCGGGTGCTATAAGAATCTGGTTGTACCCACTGTACCCATCTAGAAAGGAGAAATACTTTTTTCCAGACAAGGTATCTAGAACTTGGTCAATGAAAGGAAGACGAAAGTAGTCTTTTAGAGTGGCCTTATTGAGTTCCCAGAAATCAAAACAAATTCTCCATTTCCTGGTCACTTTATTTGGAACCACTACTAGCGGGGATACCCACTTACCGTCGAATATGGGATAGATAAATCCGACATTTAGCAACTTTTGAATCTCCTCCTTGACTATATCTTTGAGTGTTGGGTTCATCCTTCTCTAGGGTTGCCTAACAGGTGTCACTTCCCCCTGGGTGTATATATGGTGGATGCATGTGTTAGGATGTATACCATTCATTTTAGTGTATTCCCAGGAAAATTCTCCTAATCGTTCTTTAAGGATATCTACTAAACTTTTCTGTTGGTATGTATCTAGCCCAAAATTTATATGTAAAAATTTCCCTAGACTAATCTCATAGGGCATAGTATAAGACATGGCAGACTCATCTATTTCAAAAATAAAAGATGTTGAAGAAAAAATGGATGGATCTAATTGTTCTTGAAATTCTTCCACAAACATGTACTCAAATTGGGGAAAAGACTGTGGAAAATCCACACATGTAATAACATAAATGAATTGGTTTAGCACATTTTCTGGTGTATGCTCCTGAAGTTCCCTTGCATGGTCACTAGGCAATATGGGTTCTTCCTAGTCTTCATTCTCATATGGACATTCAAGCCACCATAGGTTCTCCATAATAGGTTGAGCTGGAGGGTAAATGGTGAGCTTCTAGATAGAGAGACCATTTGATATGGGCATTTCTCCTTCTCTACAACCAATAAATGCATTGGCTGTGGCTAGCCAAGGTCTTCCCAAAATAATAGGATGGCCTCGAGCAGGATCCTTTGAATGAATGACAAGAAAATATACAGGGTACTCCCATGAGGCTAAAGTAACCATGACATCATCTAAAATCCCTTCAGTTATAACCCTAGTCTTATCTGCTAATTCCAAAATGGTTGGGGTAAGCCAAAGAAGAGGTTGTAACTGTAATTGTTCCAAGTTAGTAGCGGTCATAAAATTGATGGCTGCCCCTAGGTCTATGAGAGTGTTTCTGATGGAGACCTCCTTAATGGTTATAGCCACTATGAGGTTTCCTGGATTCCCATACTTTTCTAGCTTTGGCTGCTCTGATATGTACTCAGAGAGTCCTCCTACCAAATGTACTGTAGGAGTGTCCTTTTGCTTCCTACCTAGATTCTTGATACACAATTCTTTGACTACCTTACTATAGATTGGAATGTCTTTAATGGCTTGAATAAGAGGAATATTGACAAAAATATTTTTCAATTCATTAAGAATGCCAAATTCTGGTCGGGTGGTAGGTTTCTCGATTACCAATCGGTCTGGATAAGGAGGGACCTTCGTCATTTGTAAAGGTTCAATTTGGGGAAGCTTGGGTTCTTGATTCTTCGGGATAATAACATCTTCCCACCTAGTGTCATCTGTGGGTTGTTGGGTGGTTTCTTTTTCTTCTTCTTCCTAGATGACTACCGAGGGTCTCTGCCTATCTAGAACTTTTCCTGATCTTAGTTGAATTTCCTGTAATGGAACTGGAGTAATGACATATGTTGGGAAAGCCTGCATCTCAACATTGTTAAGAGGTTGAGGGGGCTTATTATTGGGATTCGGCACTGCATGTGCCGGTAATAGTGTCGATTTTGGGGAGCTTGTATTTTGAAATTGGAGCGGTTGTTGTTGTGGGATAGGAGGTAAAGGTGGTGGAACAAAACCTGACAAAGGCTACAGAGTGTTTGATGAGAACTGATAATAAGGATGGTTGTACATAGGAATAGGTGGAGCTTGAGGATTTCCTTGGTTTTGTCCTCCCCTCCATCCTTGAATCCAAGGATGTTGGTACTGAGTAGACCATTTTTTCCAACCTGGTGAGTTCCACTATTGATGTTGATAATAGGGTGGAACTTGAGACTATAGATCCGGGTATGTGGGTTGATTCCTAGGTTGCCATGGCCTCCTAGGTGCATAAGAAGACTCCCCAGGATCTCCACTCCTATAGATGGCTAATAAACCAGGAAATGATGGACATTTTTCAGTCACATGGTCTTTTGTACAGAAGCCACAAACTGAAATGTTATCTAATGGGCACTCCCTTGAGGAATTCTTCCTCTTGCATCTTGGGCAATATATTCTCATTGCTGCATTTTCCTCCTCCTGTTTATTTTTTAGTTTAAGGGTATCCAATAGGGAACCTATTGTACTTAGGATGTCTGTCTTCAAGTTTTCTATAAGGTTCCCTATCTCTTCTCTCATAATACCACCTGAACTAACTGGTTTTAAATTTCAATTGTAAGGGTCCCGAACATTCTTCCCTGTTTTGGCTCTACTCCTGGAGTAGTTTTTACACATTTCACATATTTCAGCAAATGGTTTATGAGAAATATCACCTGATTCCATTAGGTTAAGCATCTCCAAATATTCTTCTGAAATTCTCTTAAGGAAAAGAGCCCTAACTGCATCCTCTGGGAGGTCATGGTATTTTGACTTCTGGGAGATATAACCAAATATTTCCATATAGACTTCAAGGGTCTCGTCTTCTAACTGTTGGACTTTAAATATGTCATTACGTGACTCTTTGGTCTTGCAATAGTCTTTGTTCTTCTTGAGAAATGTGTCTTTTATGGCTTTCCAAGACCTAATACTGGATTCTCCCAACCCCATGAACCATCTTAGTGCAGAGTCTTTGAGGGTGGCAAGAAAGAGTTTTAATTTATGAGCATCTTTCACATAGTTGTAGCTCATGCACAAGATGTCAAATTCAAATAGGAAGGTGTCTAGATCTTCACTGTTTTTTCCATAAAAGGTAGGCAGTGCTGAGAGAGGAATATTCTTCATGTTGACATTTGGAGTGGTGTCTAAAATCGGAAACCCGAAGGTAGTTTTGGTTTGGTTTCCAGTTTCTTCTTCCTCTCTGTGTCTTACATTATTATGGTCCTCCTGATCATCCATATTTTCTTGGTTTCCAAAAAGAGAGTACCTAAGTGGTTTTATCTTTGAAGAGAACTAGGTTTCCCTTTGATGAAAAGGTGTTCCTACTGATTGGATGTCTGGGACTCTACTTGAGTGTGTTGAGATTATTGGTGCCAAAGTTTCTGTGTTAATCTAAGAGATAATTACATTGGTTGAGCTACCAAACAAAAGATTCACCTATTTAGGGTCTATGATATCTTTAAAATTAGAGTCCCCTGGTGGTGGTGTAAAAGCAAAGGTTGTATTATTTGGTTCTGTGGAATACTCGAGTGGTCTTGCCTCCTGTCCTAGTATGATTGATGCTTCAATTTCTTGTTCTATAGTGCTCCCTGTGTTAGTCCCTTCAGAGACTATTTTAGCTTTTTGAGTCGAACTAGCTCCTATTTTTTGGTATCAGTCTGCATATTTTATAAGCGAAACGTTCCTTCCCCCAAAGATATCAGAAGGAACCTTGGTTGAAAGGTTTGATTTTGAGTAAATGTATCTACCTTGTGGGTCTCTAGTCCAATTCATGAAAGAAAGAAAAAACAAAAAGAAAAAGCTACCATTTGATTCCTAGGTCTATTCATGAAAGAAAACAAAAATAAACACTACTATTGGGTTTGGGGGAACCTACTATAGCATATGCACGGGTTCTTACCTCTCGTCTTAAAGATCCCCTACCACCAAGCTAATGCTAAGGTCTAGAAATAATCTAATTCTTAATTACTTCATACCTTGAGACAACTCCCCGTCAATGGCGCCAAAATGTTAGGTGATTTATATGTACTAAAAAAGACACTAAACTACCCTCAATTAAATTGTCAACCTGGGGTAAGTAAACTTAGATTTGTATCAAAATATATGCCAAAGGTAAAACGGTTGGTAGGAGTGTAGAGTAACTAAGGAAAGAAGCTATCTAGGGCTAATCTACTCAAGCAAACATATCTAATGAAAAAATGCTACTAAGTAAATTGAAACTAGGTAACCTAAGTACTTTTGGGCCAAGGACTAATGGATAGTTCCTAAGAAAGTAAGCAAGATATGATTCAAAAACTGGAAGCAAATCTATCCATCCATCAATCTTTGTCAGAAGAAACTTAGATTAAAAATATGCTTTGTTCTAAGCTTGATTGTAAAAATATAAAAGAAAGCACAATTTATCATCTAACTACATGCGGGGTTAGTATAGTGAAAGAGAGACTTGAAGACTTTTCTAATCTACAATATTAATGCATGTTAATACATCTCATCATTCTAACCTGTAAAAGAGAAGCAAATCAATTAAGCTACAACAAATTAATTAACTAAATAAAAATATGCGTGTACAACAAATAAAGAAAGAGTAATTAAATTAAGAAATGCATAAATCAACATGAAGAGAGTTACCAGACTGCTGGTGGGCCCCTAACAAGTCATGGTCACTCTCTAAAAGTATACCATGAGCTTAACAGGCCGAATTCACCATACAAATCAAAAAACGTAGTTCTGGCATAATTCTGGCAATGTAAAAACGTAAACAGAGTAAAATCGTTTTTCTGGCAATTCTAATGCTTATGCTACTTGGTTAACAATCTAATGATCATCCTATTGGTATTTATAAGCTGACAACCTAGGTGGTTGACCACGAGAGGGTCTAACTACCTCTAAATTTGGTAAATTACATTAAATGCATCCATAACTAACAGAACCGAGGAACCCAATGAGAGCCCTCTTTGGACAACTAAAATCGAGTTGTCTTGAGCTTAGTAGCTAGAGGGGGCAATGAAAAACAAAACCCATGTGCTCAATTTTTCCACCACTGGCCGCCAATACCATAACCGCCAACTTGTGTTGCGTTTTTGTGCAATACTGGGTGTCGGAATGAGTGCTAGATCAAGTACCAGAACGAGTGTTGGATCAAGTGTCGGAACAAGTGTCAGACCAAGAAACATGGTGTGTTTTTCCCTGTAACAACAAAAAAACATGAATTAACTCTTGGAAACCATAAAATATGATAAATTAAACTTGATTGAATCACGAAACATGAATTATATGTACCTCATGTTGATTGTATCATTTTACCATAAAATTCTTCAAAAAGCTCCTTTGAAAGATAAAAAACACATATGTACATATGGCAAAAAGCATATAATAACGTCATGAAGATGATCATATCTCGGGCCCAACAGTTCCGATGAATGTCTAATTGGTATGTATTAGTTGGACCAACACAATGTTATCCTAGATTGTTATAATAAGGCATTTACTTGTTGGGATGGGGAAGGGAACCTAATGATAGTACATGGAATTCCCAAGGAAATAACTGTCAGAGAAATCTCAACGATGCAACTGAAGAAAAGTTACATGAAAGGGTGTCAAATATTTGTAGCTCATATGGAAGAGACACCTAAAGATAAGGTGTCAAATATTGAAGATTATGCAGTCCTAAAAGAGTTTGAGGATGTATTTAAAGAAATACCAGGATTACCCCCTAAAAGACAAATTGATTTCTCCATAAATATGTTTCCTGGAGAAGCTCTAGTATCCAAGACCCCTTACAGGATGAGTACACTGGAATTGAAGGAATTTCAAATGCAACTTGAAGAGCTTCTGAAGAAGGGGTATATACACCCAAGTGTGTCACCTTGGGGTGCCCCGGTATTATTTGTGAAGAAAAAGGATGGAATATTGATATTTTGCATGGACTTCAGGTAGTTGAACAAGGTAACTGTGAAGAATAAGTATTATTTGCCATGGATTGATGATCTCTTTGATCAGTTGAAGAATGAAAAAATATTCTCTAAGATTGATATCAGGTTAGGTTATCATCATATAAGAATTAAAGAAGAATAAATCAACAAGACTACTTTTAGGAAAAGGTATGGGCATTATGAGTTCACAGTGGTGCCATTTGGATTATCAAATGCACCAACTGTCTTCGTGTGTTTAACGAATTGTATTTTCATAGAATATTTAGATAAATTTGTCATTGTATTTTTATATGACATTCTTATATATTCTAAGTCAGAGGAAGAGAATGAACAACACTTGAGGATGATACTATAGGTATTAAGGGAGAATTAGTTGTATGCCAAATTGAGCAAGTACTCATCTTATCAGAAGCAAATTCACTATTTGGGACATATCATATCTGAGGACGGGATATTCGTGGATCCTGAAAATATTGAGGCCATTAGAGGATGGTAAACACATAAGAATGTGACATATATTAGATCATTCATGGGCCTTGTAGGCTACTATAGAATATTTATTGCAGGATTCTCAAATATTGAACACCTGGTCACTTCTTTGCAAAAGAAGGGAGTGAAATTTCAATGGACATTGGAGTGTGAAAAGAGTTTCCAACACTTGAAGTATTTATTAACCAGTGCTCCAATACTAAGGATTTATGACCCAAATGAAGAATTCATTGTATGCATTGATGCATGTAAATAAGGACTTGGTGGACTGCTCAGTCAAAATGGGTATGTTGTATATTATGAATCAAGGAAGTTGAAGGAGCATGGAAGACACTATGCTACTCATGATTTGGATATGGAAACCATAGTGCATGCCTTGAATATGTGGAGGCACTACCTCATGGGTAAAAGGTTCAAGCCAAGGATAGACCATAATGGTCTGAAATATTTATTTGAACAACCAACTCTAAATGCCAGGAAAAGCAAGTGGTTAGAATTTCTTAGTGAATACGACTTTGATATAAAGCATATGAAAGGGAAATGGAACAAGATAATTGATGCACTTAGTAGAAGGGTGCATGAGTTGGATGCTACAACCATTATCATGTACTAATAATATTTGAAAGACAAAATCCTACAGGCTACAAAATGATACTTGCAATACATGGAAATAATAAAAAAATTACAGCAAGGTATGTTGCAGTAGAAAATTGAAGACTATAATCTAGGGAATGTTGAAATTCTCATGTACAGAGTGTTGGGTTGAGAAAAAGGTATAAATATTATCCTTATTACTTTGATTTTTGATATGTTCTTTGTTGAATTTTCTATTAATTTGAAGTAGCTAGGAAAAAAATGGTTAAAAATCTCTTAGGAAATAATACTAAATGATATTAGATATTTTATGAACTTTGGTTTGAATTTGTAACATACCCAACCACCCACAGGCCGGGGTATGCTACCTGCAAGCCCACCCTTGGACTTATTTATCTTACAGATACCTTTTCATTGTTTAAGGGTGCAAAAAAGAAAAAGACTTCAATGACATGCACACCAATAATCAACAAGCATGCATAGTCTAAAGATTCGATTGAACGATAATTAAATATACATCGGAAATAACATTCAAATACATGTAAATGATACCATAAAAGAGATAACTTATCTTTATATAAGGTGACACCAAATGGATGTAGACCAATGACGTTCCACCCAATCGTAGACATGACTACTCCAAATCTCAACAACAGTGCCACCCCTGAGCCAGGGCTATGAATCCACAAGGACAGCTCTAGAGTGTACTTAGGTTCCAAAACTAGTCATATCTCAAGCTCTCATAGGTTTCCCAACACCCACAACAATCTAAGTACCTAGCTCTCTTCTTCCCAGCCTGTGTCACCCCAAGAGAATGGACCTCCACCCTTCTCTACCATGCAATCCCTCAGCCAGTCCTTCCCCTTATTACCAAGGCCTCCAACACAACTAGTCTAGAATCTCAATGATGGAACTCTCATGACTCGTAGTTGTGAGAAAAAAATGACACAGGACAACACATCTCAGTCATGTAGGCCCCAAGTCATGGATGGATTGCACCAACAACCATTACAACCAACTATCCCGTGGCTAATTCTCCAACAGTTCGATTCCTTTTCACTTTGCCAAGAAAAGACGCAGGTGAGGAGGGATCAATGGATGGGTCAGGGGGTGTATGGGAGTGCGTGAGGGACAGAATGGGATAATGCAAAGGTGACAAAACGGATGAGACAATGACCAACCCCACAATTATACCAGGGATGGGTTTAAGTATTTTTGTGGGGAAATCAAGAACCTCCTGGCCTTCCCCAAGAATCTCACGTAACTGATCCCCTTCCCTTAGGAACAAAGGTAATTAACATAGGAATAAACACTTATCCCCTCAAGCCCCCTCTCTTATAGAATCATATCTCCCTATAACTCTACTCCTTGTCTATCTAGCAGCCAACGATGTGTTTATTATTAATAATGATCAAAACATTACATTTCTTGGGCATATTGGTCCTTTAAATAATTGTTTGGGCACTCAGGCATATCAACATTGTAACAATACATTATTTAAAATGGGGGTTCGAAACCTGGGGTGTTACATCCCCTCCCCCTTATTTTGGCACTGTCCTTAGTGCATATACAAAATAGAGATAAAAATCTCCAATTTATTCAAAATGTTGCGGGTACTCTGCCCGCATGGCATCTTCATTCTCCCAGGTAGCATATTTAGGACCGTAACAGGTCCACTGAACTTTTACCATCTCTATAACTCGATTTCGAAGAATTTTTACCTTTCTGTCCAATAGCCGTATTGGTTGAACCTAAAAGTATCCCTCCATCTCTACCTGAATCAGATGCCAATCAATAACATGGTTAGGATCATGTACATATTTCTTTAGTAAAGATAAATGAAATACATTATGCACATTCATGGAAGCAGGAAATGCAAGCATGTATGCAACTGACCCTATTTTTTCCAATACTTCAAATGGACCACAAAATCTGGCTGCCAGCTTTGTACAACTACCCAATTTCAAAGAGATTTTCTTGGGCTTCACTTTCAAAAGTACATGCTCCCCTACTTTAAATTCTTTAGTTGTCCTATTCTTCTCTGCATAAACTTTATATCTATCCCGAGTTCCCTTTAAATTTTGCTTGATCTTAACCACTTGGTCTTCCATGTCCTTGAGAAACTTCGACTCAAGTACCACTCTGTCTATTGGGTTGTCCCAGCTTATTGGAGTATTGTATTTCCTACCATACAAGGCTTCAAATGGGCTCATTCTCAATGAATCTTGATACCCATTATTATATGAAAACTCAACCAAGTGTAAGTAATCTTCCCACTTAGATGGCTTATCCATCACATACATTCTCAACATGTCTTCAATTGTTCTATTGAATCTCTCTGTTTGCCCATCTGTCTGGGGATGATATGTCATGCTAAAGTTTAGATTTGTGCCAAATCCTTTAAACAATCCCCTCCAGAAATTAGAGGTAAACTTTGTATCTCTTTCTGATACAATTTTCCTAGGTATCCCATGCAACCTAGCAATTTCCTTCATGAAATTATTTGCAATATTAGCCATTGTATGTGTTGTCTTCATGGGCACAAAATGAGTGTCCTTTGTTAATTTTTCAACCACCACCATGATTGAATCATGTTTCTTATTCATTCTGGGTAATCTTGTGATGAAATACATGGTTATCACTTCCCATTTCTTCTCTGGAATTGGAAATGGCTGTAGCAAACCCGTTGGGTGCCTATGCTTAGCCTTCACCTTCTGACATTCCATACATCGAGCGATGTAATTAGCAACATCCTTCTTCATTGCCGACCAAAATAAATGGTTGCTTACTTTTGTAATTGTTTTTTGGTAACTGGGATGTCCAACATAAGGAACATCATTCATTT
Source organism: Picea sitchensis (assembly GCA_010110895.2). Classification (NCBI taxonomy): domain Eukaryota; kingdom Viridiplantae; phylum Streptophyta; class Pinopsida; order Pinales; family Pinaceae; genus Picea; species Picea sitchensis. The sequence continues at coordinate 63,343 of SNQJ01S0062034.1, read as the reverse complement.
TCTTCAGTACCAAGTTCCTTAGTTCTCCGAAACTAGGGACATAGATTATATTTTTATGCATGAGTAATCCGTCTTCCTTGATCTCATACTCCTTTATTTTCTGCAGTACATATCCTTGCTGTAAGTTTTCCTTTAACTATAGGTAATGTTGATTTGTAACAAGACCATCTAAAATTTTGTTCTTCAAGTCTGACTGAGGCATATTGATAGCAGTAGCATGCATGAGATGCACTCTCCTACTAAGTGCATCGGAAACTTTATTCTCCTTCACCTTGATATGCTTGATATCGAAGTCATACTCACTTAAAAATTCCATCCATCTTGTTTGCCTGGCATTGAAGGTCATCTGTTCAAAAAGATACTTTAGGCCAATGTGGTCTGTCCTTAATTCAAATTTCTTCTTGATGAGATAATGCCTCCACATCCTCAAGGTGTGAACAATGGAAACAAGTTGCAAGTCATGTGTGGCATAGTTCCTCTCATGTTCCTTAATATTTCTGGACTCATATCCGATGACATGTCCATTTTGAGTGAGGACTCCCCCAAGTCCTTCCTTACATGTGTCTATACATACCACAAAACTTTCATTTGGGTCAACAATCTTTAACACAGGTGCACTAGCAAGTAATTCCTTCAATAGATTAAAATTATTTTCACACTTGAGTGTCCATTCAAATTTAGTTCCCTTCTTTTGAAAATAAGTGATAGGATGAGAAATATTAGAGAATCCCACCTTCTGTAGTAGCCAACTAATCCCATAAAAGATCTGATGTCTGACAGATTTCTGGGTGTTGTCCATCCTCTAATGGCTTCGATCTTCTCTGGATCTACTGCTATGCCTTGCTCTGAAATAATGTGTCCCAAGTAATGGATCTGCTTTTGATAAAAAGAACACTTACTCAACTTGTCATACAACTGGTGTTCTCTCAGTACTTGCAATACCAGTCTTAAGTGATTTTCATGCTCCTTTTCAGACTTAGAATAGATAAGTATGTCATCCAGGAATACTATGACAAACTTGTCCAAATAATTTCTGAATATGACATTCATTAAGAACATGAAGACAGTTGGTGTATTGGTCAGTCCAAATGGAACCACTACAAATTCATAATGCCCATACCTGGTCCTAAAGGTTGTCTTATGAATGTCTTCTTCCTTGATTCTTACCTGATTGTATCCTGCCCTCAGGTCAATTTTTGAAAATATCTTTGCTACTCTTAGATGATCGAAGAGGTCATCAATTTTGGGTAGAGGATACTTGTTCTTTATAGTGTACTTGTTTAGCTGTCGGAAGTCAATACACACCCTCAAGGTTCCATCCTTCTTTTTGACAAAAAATACTCATGCCCCCCAAGGTGAAACACTTGGATGTATGTACCCTTTCTTCAACAATTCTTCCAACTACACTTGTAATTCTTTTAACTCTGGTGTGCTCATTCTGTAAGGTGTTTTTGACACAAGGGCTGCTCCTGGCACTAAGTCAATTGATAAATCTATCTCCCTTCTTGGAGGCAATCCAAGTATTTCTTGGAATACACCTTCAAATTCCTATAGTACCGATAAATCTTCGAGGCTTGGCCCCTTTGTATTATCTGTATCTTCCACATGAGTTGCATACAATTGAAATCCTTTCTTAAAATATATTTTTAGTTGTAGGTCTGAAATCTCCCTTATAGATATGGGTCTTGGAACTCCTTTCACAGTTCTCTGCTTTCCATTTCCATCAATACATGTGAATGTATTGTTATGACAATATAGGACAACATGATGCTTGTCCAACCAATCCATCCCAATCAGAACATCATAAGACCCCAATGGTATGATATTTAGATCAAAACTAGTATTCACACCATTAAGACTTATGGAACAACTTCTGACATATCATGGATTCTTCTTTTGGTTGCAATGGCTAGTTGAACCAAACTTTCTTTTCCAAGTTTACTTTTCTCTAAATGTAAACTATCCACTATCTTAGGATCAATGTAGCAATGCCATACTCCGGAATCAATCAAAATAGAAATAGGTTGATTTATGATCTTACCTTCCACCTCAATCATATTGGACTGGTACTCTGCTTGTCAATCATCTAAAACTGCATAGAGTCTTCCCATATCTTCGACTATTGTATCCTCTTGTATGTTGTGCACACTCTTCACTCTGTCTTTTATGTGTGGGAAATCATTGTACAGGTGATCTCCTTTGCATCCACAATATTGGATTGGTGGTATTCCCCTTTTTCCCAAGGAAGCTTCCTTCTTGGAATCTCCCTTAGCATACTGAACTTGATGATTTCTATTAGTCTCATTCCTATTGAACAGTGGTTTGAATCCTTTCCTCCTCTATCAAACTTCACATTTTTCTTGTCCTTCCAAGATTTATGCAGGGATTCACTTCCCTGGCCTTGATCATATAGGTATTTATCCTTCCAAATGGCTTCAGTCAAGGTCTTGGGTTCATCGTACTTGATATTTTCCTTATAAAGCCTGGAATCCACTTAGAAATATATGTACTTTCACTTTCTCATAACCAATGAACTTGACATACTTTAACAATACCGAGAAATTATTCTCATACTCTGCTATAGTCATGCTTCCCAACCTGAGTTCAAGGAACTCCCGCATTTTCTTGTCATAGAAATGATCTGAGAGGTACTCCTTCTAGAAGTACTTCTTGAACTTCTTTTAAGTGATCCTAATTTCATTAACATGTTCCACTTGCTTCAGTTGGTCCCACCACATCACAACCTTCTCATGTAAATGGTAGGTGGAAATCCTGGCTTCCATGTTTGATGAATAGTTATGCAATTGAAAATATCTTTGGAGCCCAAGAAACCATGCTTCGACATCATCTTCCCTTTCTCTTTCACCGTCGAAGGAAGGTGTATTGAACTTCCTCAACTCTCCTTGAAAAATATCTACCTCTTGTTTCCTTCTTTGTTGTTCGATAGGGGACACCTATGGACTCCTTACAAGATCTTTTGATGCATAAAAATTTCTTTCTGAGTGAGGAGGTGAGTGGTGCCCATGAGATTTTCTAGCACTTCTGGAATAACCAACGCTTCCACGAGAATCTCTTCTTTCATGATACTTGCCTCCTTCCTCTTTTCTTGAGTTTGATGTCTTATTCGTTTGTCTCTACAACTAATTTAATCTCTACAACACTCGAGTGTTTATCTGACTTTTCTCTCTCATCAGTCTCTCTTTGTCTGCTCTGTAGCTCTGCACTTCCATCTTCAAGATTCTTACCATTTCTATTGATGTTTCCTACTCTCGTTTTCCATTGCGTCCAATGGACTCTGTCTCTCCACTACCGACCCTGGTATTCTGGCCTTTGGCCTCCTTATCATGACTGGAGGCTCCCTTTCCTTCTTCCATTTCCTCAATACACATCCTAAGCTGACGTGCTTAAGCCCCTTAATTCTGCAAAATGTGCAAGCGACAATTTTGTTAGAATTATGCGTATGATAGACAAAATTTCCAAACCATGCTACAACTCTCTTTCTTGTTTTTGTTCATAGATACCATATCCCCATTCTCTGAAAATTATAGTGTCATGTTATCCTTAGATGACACAGAATTTCATCCTGCGTCGGTGCTTCCTTCAAACCACTTTCCAGGTGATCACGATTTGAAATCACGGCTAATTCCTTCCTTAACACTTTTTTGTCTCAAGGACAACCAATTTAGCCCTTATCCCTCCTTCCCTCCACTCTCAACCTGCATGTGACCATAGTCATGACCATGTGCTTAGCTGAAAAAGAGCTCACCCAGAGCTGCGGGACTTCAGAACTTTCAACCAGGACCAGATCAACCGTCTTCATCCTCATTCACGATCAACGATCGAGATCCACTTCGGAACTCCACGCTTTAGAAGTTTCAACTTTCAACCTCCCCCTTTCCTTAGAGTACTCTATACCTAAAGTTCAGAATCAGGCACCACACATCCTCCTCAAATCAATGGCTCTATTCCACTTCGGAACTTCGGCCTTCAGAAGCCTCAACCTTTTTCCTCTTAATTCCTTCTGGAACACTTTTACCTGGAGTTCATGATTTTTCGACGCACGTCCTCCTGCAGATCAACAACCATGAATCACTTCATCTCTTTAGGCTTCGGGAGTTTCAAACTCTCCACCTTCGCTTCCTTCCAGAGTGCTTTCACCCGAAGTCGATGATCCTTCGACGCATGTCTTCTGGAATCAACGGTCGATATGTACTCAAGCCTTCTGGCCTTTGGGATTTTTCGACCCAACAGAACCTGTCACATATTTTCCCTCTGGAGTGCCCAGTCTCTAGACTGTACAATCTATCGCCACGTGGAGAAATACTGGAAGAGGAAACATGGCCCAATAAGGAAAGTGACACATGTCACGTTATAACTAACCTTTCAATACTCCAAATGCTTAAAACTTAGTGACACATGGCACACATCCCATGTGTCCATGTCATCCTAGGTGACGTCCACAAGCCATGTCACTTTGGGAATTCCAGGGTCCACATCACCTCTGGGTGACATCATTGTGCCTCATCACTTTGACTCTTCGGACTTCAGGACTTCGTGAGTTTTCATACTAGGGCACTTCCAATTCTCCCGAACTCTAAATTCCCGAACTCTAAATTCTCGAACTGGCTAATCTGTCACCATGTATTTTCCTAGATTAGATGACTAAGATTCACTTCAAGTCTTCACCCGTAGCTCGCAGATCTTCTCCATGTGTCCTCCTTAATCTGGCGACTATTTTTTATTTCTGGGGTTCGGACTTCGGATATCTCAAACCTCAACCATTTTTGTTTTAAATGTTTTTGTCTGAATCTTGTGATCTGGTGACGTGTGCCACCTCGTAGATCAATGACTATGATTTCTTCAGGTCTTTAGACTTTGGAAATATCAAACTTAAAAATTTATCTATCCCCATGGTATTTTATCAAAATCCATGGATCTAGTGACGTGTGGCTCACGACAGATCGATGGATGAGATCCTTTCAGGTCTTCGGGTTTCGAAAGTCTCAAAATTCAAACCCCCTCCTTCCTCAATTTTTTTTGAATCATTTTATCTGAAGCACGCGATCAGTGGATGCGTGTCCTCCCACATATCAACGGTTCCCAGGCTACTTTATCTCTTGGGGGGTTCGTTGCTCAAGCACTGACATGTCACATCACTGCATGCCTTTTCAATTTGTGGGGGCAGGCATCGATGGTTTGGAGTAATCCACTTTTCACCCTACAATTCTCCTGATGTTGACACGTAACCCCTTAGTGAAACCGTAGTTTGGATGGTGGGACCGCCTTGGGAAATTAACTCCCATGCAACTCGGTTCCCCACAATGCCTACTGGTCGTTGATCTCTCTCTCTAATGGGATCTGACGGTCGTGACCTTTACCTTTGCCTCCCTTTTCATCGGATGACCCTTGTTCACCTTGTTAAGGTTTAAGCTGTTATTACGTTTCTTTTCAATTCACTATATAACCATAGCATAGATAGAATCACTAATAAATACACAATCACAAGAGACACATCATTTATCCTGGGAAACCCTCATGGGTGATAAAACCCAACAAAAACTTCCTTAATATAGATAACGAATACAGTGCCATGAGAATAAACCAAACAATACAGAAATTCCTCTCCCAAGTATGTGCCTCTCTCTCTCTTCCTTCTTCTCCAACTTTAGCTTCAAAATTGTGCTCTTATGAAAAAGTGAGTGAGTGAACAAATGAGGCGTTGGCCTCTCTTATTTATACAATCTGGTAGGCACTGAACTGAGGTGTTTTTTCATTGGCAGGACCGACTTCTGATTCTGGGTGGTTATAACCACTTTAATATATTCTAGTACTGACTTCTCATTTAGCCTATTACAATTAGGGTTTGACCAATCTGCAAAAGAGGATTTGGTCATTTACAATACTCGACATGATCAATCCACAAAAGGGGATTGATCTAATGAATAATACATCAATAGTAAATAGAATACTCTTTGCAGTTACATTATTTCAACACTCCCCTTTAACAAGAAGGGTATTCTACAACAACATCAGGCGAGAGAGAGAGAGAGAGAGAAACAACATCAACAACACCTTGGAACACTGACTGACATATCTATAAATCATCGAAAGTTTTTCTCATCATCATCGTTCTCAGTGTGGAGCTGGAGTAGAATCATCATCCTCATTAGAATGAGGTTGAAGTATCATAATCATCTTCTTTAGCATGAGGATAAAGGAATATCATCAACATCTTTAGCATGAGGGTAAAGTAATCATCATCATCTTCAACATTAAATGTGAAATAACATCATCATCATCTTCAGCAAGAAGTTGAAGTGGAATCATCATCTTCAGCAAGAATCTGAAGTGGCATCATCAACATCTGCATCAACATGGATTAGTATAACACTAATACATCATCATCATCAATAACAACAATAACACAACATAAAGGATGGAGCATCATCAACATCAACACTAGGTTGAGAGTCTTCAACACGAGGTTGGCATCACATCATGAAGTTGACTACACAATATCATCATCACGAAGCAGGCTACACAATATCATCAACATGAAGCTGACATCACAATACGAGACCGACAACACAACATCATCAACACGAATCTAGAATCACAGCACGAGGCTGGCAACACATCATAACAGCACGAGGCTGGAACATCATCACATGATGAGGATGGCACATCATCACAACATGAGGCTAGCATGGCATCAACATGAGGCTGGCATGGCATCAACATCAGGATGGAATCACAACACTAGGATGTCACATCAACACAACACGAGGCTGGAATATCATCAGCATGAAGCTAGCATCACAACATTTAAGCTGGCACATCAACACAACAATTAAGCTGGCACATCATCACAACAATTAAGCTGGCACATCATCACAATAATTAAGCTATCACATCATCACAACAATTAAGCTGGCACATCATATCAACAATTAAGCTGGAACATCATCACATCAATTAAGCTAGCACATCATCACAACAACTAAGTTGGCACATCATCACAACAATTAAGTTGGTATATCATCACAACAATTAAGCTGGAACATCATCATTTTTTGGTACTCTGATAGATCCAAAGAACCTGCCTAGGGATAAAAAAGATTCCCTAGGATATAAAATCCTAACGGAGCTACCACATGGTACTCTGACATACCGTCCTTACTGGACCTTCAAGATCTGCCCAAGAATCATAAGATTCCCTAGGATTTTAAAAATCCTAATGGAGCTACCATTATTGATCAGGATACCATAGTATCATCAACACTACTCCCCCTTTCGAGGGAGGTCCTTTCAGACTATACCAAGCTTGTCTTGAAAGTGCTCAAACTTTACACAAGACAGAGGATTGGTTAACACACCTGCAACTTGTTCATCTATTTCAACATATTGGAGTTTTATAGCTCCTCTCTGCATCATATCATGGGTGAAGTGATATCGGATCTCTATGTGCTTTGACTTATCATGGAACACATGGTTCTCCATCATTTTTATACAACTTGTTTATCACATAGAATCATGGTGGCTTCCATATCCAGATCAAATAGATTGGTCAACAACATCTGAAGCCATATGGCTTCACAACTGGCAGAACATGCAACAATGTATTCCGCTTTTGTCGTGCTTGGAGCAATGATGAATTTCTTCCTACTCTTCCATGAGATCATGGCTAACCTCAAACTGAAACAACATCCTAAAGTGCTCTTTCTATCAGAAACACTTCCATCTCAATCTGAATCGGTGTAACCACTCAGTTTGAAGTCATGATCTCTAGTATAATAGAGACCAAAATCCAACATACCCTTAAGGTATCTCATCATATGTTTTACAACAACAATGTGAAAATGTCTGGGTTCTACTAGATAATGACTCAAGGAAAAACATATATCTAGCCTGGTATTCATCAGATACATCACTGAACCAATAATCTGTCTATACAGAGTAGCATCAACCAATTCTGACGAGGTATCTACCAGGAGCTTCAATTTTTTTTTCATGGGTGTGTACATGGATTTGCATTTCAACATGTCAAACCTCTTCATTTTAACTATAGACTTCCCTTGGTTAAGGAATATCTTCTCCGTGCTCTGCTAAACTTCAAGACCTAAGAGATAATACATTTTGGTCTTCCATCAAACTCTGTAGCAATCTTCTTCTGCAATCTGTGATGATATTTTTTTCATCTTGTCAATAATACATCATCTACATATAGTAGTAACATCATTGGCTCATCATTCATAACCTTGACATAAAGGTTAGAATCAAATTTACTCTTGGTAAAGTCCAAGCTCATCATGAAACTGTCAATTCTTCCATACCAAGCTCTAGGACCTTGCTTCAACATGTACAAAGATTCCTTCAACTGGAAGACACGAGTCTTTCTATCTTCAATCTTCAGATCAAAGTTTCTCATTACATTGTACCAATCTGGTACACTTGCTTAGCTGAAACTCAATATGCAAAATCATGTGCTAGCTCTATGTGCTCTCTACAAAGCACTATATTTCTTACTAATTGAGAGTATGTCCTCTCCTCTTTCTGCAACTGTTCCTTCTGGAACTGGGACTCTACAACTGCACCTTCTCTAAAGCTGAGAATGGTTGCTCCATTCTCACTGTGACTGCTGAAATATGGGAGTAACGCCTCTACTCCATCATGGAAACAACTTCATATGAAAGTGAGAGTGGCTCAATAACTGATACGGAATATAACTCTTCTTATTTCATGGAGGTAACAATATCTTTTATCATAGTCATGTCTCCATGACCCAACTAATGTACCGCACCAACTCCCACTCAATTTTAAATATGGGGATTTCTCCCCTTGCATTTCATACTATATATGAATCATGGTTGTTTTGGTTGTTTTCATAAATACTGGAATTATTTCTTCAATAAGTGTCTCGTCATAGTCTTCTCCCTTTTGCTGGGAGAATCCTCTGGACACACATCAGGCTTTTGTACATATGCAACATGCTTGATCAGTATAGATCAATATTTGGAAGTCGATACTGACTTCTCTTGTAGTCTCACAAAAGAATCCATATCCTAGTCTTTTTGACTGTCTTCCTTCTTTGTCATTGAAACAAGGGAATCTCCTAGGAGATTTCATATCTCCTAGGATTCTATGAAGTTACATCTAGTATTCTCACAACATCTTTTTTCTAGTCTTGGAAGTTGTCTTTTCATCCGATCTTTTATGAGATTAGGCTTATCCTTGATTTCTTCGGAGTCTACGAGGACTTCATCATATCTTACAGGGTATACTTGGTGTTGAATAGCAAGTCTAAATATGAAATACTGAGTCAGGATTCAACCAAGTTCTAATTCTCGTCAAGGTGGCTTCATTAACCTTTGAACAATTCTGCTGTGAGATCTTGTTCTAATGTTCGGTCATCTTTGGAGCCTTCTACTCCTTACAATCAATCTTCATATGAGATACTCTGAATCTCAAGAGATAGCTTCTTCTTCATCTTCTTTGGTACATGTGTGTATATGGTCATGTATATAGTGTGCTTCATGTCTCATATAATATGTTTCCTTCAACAACCTTCACTATAGATTCCTTAGGTTTATCACCTGTGACCTGAAACATGGTCAACAAAAAAGAAAGCAAGAATAATACTCTTTTGATAAAAGTAGATAACAATAACACGAATAATCATCACAATAGCTCCTTTAGAGCTATCACTTGTGGTCTATCTGAAGCAAAGATAAAAAGTAATAAATACAATACGAAATGAGGTCAACACTCTTATAGTGTTGTGATAAAAAATTCATCCAAGGTAACCTGGAATAAACACAAGAAGTTTCTCCTAGAGGAGATGTTAGTTGTATCTGGTAAATTATTACATTAAGCATTTATCTTAATATGCTCACATTCTACCAAGCATAATACTTTTCAAAGTCTGCTACCTCAACTATAATGTTTACTTGTAAAGGGTAGTTATCAACTTTGTCATGTGCAACTTTGAATCTTATCAACTTAATTAATCAAACCTAGAACCTGGAGTCTTGTCCTCAAGAATGAGCGTGTGTTTCTTTTCTTTCAAGTCTCCTTCACTCAAGATGACAAGTGATTTCTTCAACCTGTCTTTTGCACTAGGAAAATATGCTATCTTGACAGGAGGTTGGGTTAGAGAATAAACTCTATGATCTCAAATTTAATCCATATAATACCTTGAATTAGATTTTGACCAAAGTTTAGTATGATGGTAATAGCTTCAACATGCAACACTGATCAAAATAATGTCATAACAAATAGATGCATATCAGAATAATCAAACCTGAGTTGCATTATTCCTCTCAATGTGTTGGATCTTGATATCCTTCTGGATATATGGCAAGAGATCCCTTCTCTTGCTAATACCCTTTAAATCTTAAAAATTTAAGCATATGTGAGTACATACCTCTTATAGTGTTTGTAGGTAGTGGCACGATCTGGTAGAAGCGGTAATAATTACTAACTCTTAAAAACTTCAAGGGTGACTGCAACTGGTACTACAGTTGATACTTCAACTGATACTGCAACTCCAATTGATACTGCAACTGATTCTATAACTGCAACTTAGGGTTTTACGAGGAAACCCTAATTTTTCAAACTTCAAATTTTGAAATTCTGATCCAGGGGCTAGATGTGCTGAGTTGAGGCGAGTAGGATGGTATAGTCAGATTTTTTTAAATAAAAAATTCCCCCCCTCAAACTTGATCAACAGATTTCTGGACTGGTGCTTCTGGTTTTTTGGTATTTCTGGTTTTCTGGTACTTCTGGTACTTTGGTACTTCTGGTTTTCTGATACTTCTGATACTTTGTGAAAACTAGGGTTTCACTTTCTGGGAGATCTACCCACTGAAAAGCTGCGCTGAAGGTGCTAAAGAGTTCTTTGGTCTAGGGTGCACTTTTCTAGATGACTTTGAGGCTAAAAACCTTATTCAATAAAAATCCCTAATTTTCATGTACGACAACAGTGACATTTTTCTTCTTCTTGTGAAATATTCTCTCTTCAGCTTAGCTCTGATAGCATGTTAAGGTTTAATTTATTATTAGTTTTCTTTTCAATTCACTAGATAACCATAGCATATATAGGATCACTAAGAAATACACAATCACAAGAGACACATCATTTATCTTGGGAAGCCCTCATGGGGGAGAAAACTCAACAAAAACTTCCTTAATATAAATAACCAATACAATGCCAAGAGAATAAACCAAACAATACAGAAAGTCCTCTCCCAAGTATGTGCCTCTCTCTCTCTTCCTTCTTCTCCAACTACAACTTCAAACTTGTGCTCTGATGAACAAGTGAGTGAGTGAACAAATGAGGCACTGACCTCTCTTATTTATACAATGTGGAAGGTGTTGAACTGAGGTGTCTTTTCACTGGCAGGGTTGACTTCTCATTTTGGGTGGTTATAACCACTTCAATATATTATGGGGATGACTTCTCATTTAGCCTATTAAAATTAGGGTTTGACCAATCTGCAAAAGGGGATTTGGTCATTTACAATACACGACATGATCAATCCATAAAAGGGGATTGGTCTAATGAATAATACATCAATAATAAATAGAATACTCTTTGCAATTACATTATTTCAACACACCTGTCCTCCGATCCATTGATCCCAGATCTCTCTGGATCCTACAGTGGTAATCACTCCCGAATTTGAAGGGGACGATCACAATGCCTTGAACCCCTTTACAAAGGGTCTCTGCTGATCTAGATCCTGCGTAGATTCTGCAACACCATTCCTTATGATTTTTTCAAATCCACGGTCAGAGTTCGATCTATAACCACGAGACTCTGACCAACCGACTTGGCCCAAACCGGCCCGGTGTTTCAGCTAGAAGCTCTAATACCAAGCTGTAATATACCCAGCCACCCATAGGCCGAGGTATGCTACCTACAATCCCAAACTTGGACTTATTTCTATTACATATACCTTTTCATTGTTTAAGGATGCATAAAATAAAAAGACTTTAATGACATGAAAAATAGTAAGCAACAAGCATGCATAGTCTAAAGATTCAATTCAACAATAATTAAATATACAACGAAAATAAAATTCAAATACATGTAAATGATACCATAATAGAGAGAACTTATCTTTATATAAGGTGACACCAACTGGATGCAGAACAAGGACGTTCCACCCAACCGTAGACTCCACTGCTCCAAATCTCAACAACAATGTCACCCTTGAGCCAGGGCTATGAATCCACAAGGATGGTTCCAGAGTGTACTTAGGTTCCCAAACTAGTCAGCTCTCAAGCTCTCACACATTTCCCAACATCCAAAAACATCCAAGTACCCATCTCTCTTCCCCCCCATCCTGTGTCACCCCAAGAGAATGGAGCTCCACCCTTCTCTGCCACACAGTCCCTCATGCAGTCCTTCTCCTTATTACCAAGGCCTCCAACACAGCTAGTCCAGGATCTCAATGATGGAACTCTCATGACTCACAGTTGTGAGAAAAACAGGGCATAGGCCAACACATATTAGTCATGCAGGCCCTAAGTCATGGCTGGATTTCACCAACAACCATTACAACCAACTATCTTGTGGCTAATTCTCCAATGGCTCGATTCCTTTTCACTTTTCCAAGCCAAGACATAGGTGAGGACGGATCAATGGATGGGTCAGGGGGTGTATTAGAGTGCATGAAGGACAAAATAGGATAGCGTAGAGGTGACAGAGTGAACAAGCCAACGACCAACCCCACAATTAGACCAAGGATGGGTTTAAGTATTTTCATGGGGAAATCAAGAACCTCCTGGCCTTCCCCAAGAAGATCACGTAACCGATCCCCTTCCCTTAGGTAGAAAGGTAATTAACATAGGAATAAACATTTATCCCCTCAAGCCCCCTCTCTTGTGGAATCATATCCCCCTATAACTCTAGTCCTTGTTCGTCTAGTAACCAACAATGTGTTTATTATTAATAATGATCAAAACATTGCATTTCTCAGGCATATTGGCCCTTTAAATAATTGTTTGGGCACTCAGGCCTCTCAGCATTGTAACAATACATTATTTAAAATGGGGGTTTGAAACCTCGGGTGTTACATAATTGTTTCAATTTTATGCAGAAATGGAAAATTGTTTTTAACTCAATATAGTTAAGAAGATCATGAAGATGCACATGCCATTGAAGATCAAAGAAATCAGGCACAAAACGGTTCAAAGGAAGATTGTCTCTTTATCTTGCAATCTTCATAAATAGTAAAATCAATCCTGAGGATCTCTCAATCCTCAGGATAGCTTAATTTACTTATCTCATTGTAATATATAAAGGATAGTGAACAATAGAGAGATAACCCAGGAATTTACAAGAATTTAGATCTCTTGAATTATTAACACTGTGTACAACAATACCATCATAAATTATTTATCAATTATGGAATTAATGAAAGATTCAAGCGTTTTGATCATTTTTATGTACTGATTTTTTCGTAGAAGTACCTTCTGAAGACCGTGGGCCTAGTTGACAGGAGCTACAGTCTCATCTATAATAGCATCAATTCTGTTATAGTTATGTGATTTGAATTTCCTTTCAATGGTTAAGATAAACTCGTTAATTTGTTGATTCTTTTATGAACTGGTTATGTTGTTCCATTTGCAGAGAATAGATGTTCCATTTGAATATTATCGATTGTTGTTCCATTTCCATTTTTTTTAGTTTATCGTTTGTGAATTCCTTTCATTTTCTCATTTACTATTCTTTTTACATTTGTTGTTCCTTTTATCAAATTCACATTTGTTGTTCCTTTCGTTAAATTCACACTTGTTGTTCCTTCTCAAATATTTAGTAATACGTTGTTCCTTTCCAACAAATTAATTAGTTGAGAGATTGATTCATTAAGTGTTTTAGTATATTAAATTACTATTTCTTAGATCGATGAACAAATTTCAGTAATTGATTGATGATTTGATTTATGGTGTGTTTTTTCTCAAAACATATTTATGTTGATTGAGTTATTAGTTTCAGAATTTTTAATGAGTGCATGAAGAACTTGATTATTGCAGTAATTTAGATAGACTCAGATTTGTTGTAACTGGATTATCTACATGATTTAAACCTCTACAACTATCTGTATATATTTTGCTGGCATTCTTGAAAGAGAAGATGAATCCTCGATTGATAAATTAATGTCAGACTAAGGTTGTTTTTAGGAAATCTTTAGAGCCCAACATTTTGGCACCATTGTTGGGGAGAATGTCAAAGATAGCATAGGTCGCATCTCTGGAGTATTAGGTATTGGAAACTGAAGGTAAGAACCTATGTAGGAAACAAGTAAAATGTTTGTGCCAACACCTACCTTCAAGTGATGCATAGAGGCTATATAGGTGCATAGAATTTGTGTCGGTGTGTATGACTAAGAAGAAAAAACCTGAAAAACAAAAATCCCTACCAAAAACTAGAAAAGCCCAGGGCTCGATGCCCCTTAGAAGGATCACTTTCATAGACAAAATCATCTGAAATGCTGAATCTCAAGCCTTGGTTGGACCTAGAAAAGGTTCTACCCGAATCCCTCAAGCAACAAATTCACCAATTGCAACTCATGCTAAGGTTCATAGAAGAACTGAAGGGACTGAACAAAGTTTCCAAAATACACATACTCCACTTTTTAGTCCTTTAGACGAGGGAAATTCTTTTAATTTGAGAGAAGGTGAAGGGGAGACTAGTGGAATTGCTGAGGAAAACTCACCACCACGTGAACCTGGATCTCTTGTGATTCTGGTAGGAGAAGGAATACCTAAAATTCCAGACATAGGTAGTGTGATTAAATCTCCCAAGGGACCAAGTAATCAACCACCTCGAGTAGAACACCCAGACCAATAAATCACTAAAGGCTATTGGCACATATTCGACCAAATGGCACAACAAAATCCGTTGTGACCCCACATGTCCACTTTGGAGTATCCCATAGTTGATCTGGTTTCTAATGCTCCAATGAAATCCATTCCACTACAAAATATTCCAACCTTCAATGGATTGATCTCATAAGACCCTGATGCATTCTTATTCGAGTTTGATGTCTTGTGTAGAGACTATGACTATACCTATGAACCCTAGAAACTAAATCTATTTCCTTCCACTTTGAAAGGAGCATCTTTACGATGGTTTATGGGACTAGGGGGAGGAACCATAAATTCATGGGATGAAATGAAACAAGCCTTCCTTACGAAATATCAAGACTACTATAGAACTAGGGATTTAAAGTATGAAATCTTTAAAATGATTACAAAATAAAATGAAACACTAGAAG
The DNA here is from genome assembly GCA_010110895.2 of Picea sitchensis. Classification (NCBI taxonomy): domain Eukaryota; kingdom Viridiplantae; phylum Streptophyta; class Pinopsida; order Pinales; family Pinaceae; genus Picea; species Picea sitchensis. The sequence continues at coordinate 48,059 of SNQJ01S0062034.1, read as the reverse complement.
AATATGTTGAAAGATTTCAATATAACCTACAAAGATCACCTTATGGTACACTACCAGGTGAGGTACTTAAAGCCACTCTAATAAAAGGTATGAAAGATGAATGGGTAGAAACATTGAATTTAATGGGAAAAGGTGATATTTATCAAGAAACATATGATGACATTTTCTAATTATGTATCAGGTGTTCACATGGTAGTACACGAACCAGATTAGGAATATGAGCCCCCATCACCAGAAGTAGTAACATTACTAGCAGGAGTGTCACCCGAGCAGAAATATGTAATATTTTATAAAATTTTAAAACAAACATTTTGGGTACTCTGACTACACAATTGGATGTTCTGCAGGTTAAACAGAAACAAGTAGAAACAAAACAATCTTTGGATATACTTTTTCCACGATGAAGAAGGAAACGTGATTCAAGGGAGTTTCCCTTGGACGTAGTTTGGACCTGTGCCATCTGTGCCAAAGACCATGGGACAAAACAATGTCCATTGCTTCCAATATTAAAATTTTTCTTCAAAGAAAAATAAGAGGAAACAAAACCAGTATATCTGATGGCTCAACATCTCCAGTGGCAAGCTCGCTCCCCAGGTAAGCTACAAGATCCAACAACATAATTATGGAAACACATGGCAGGGCCAACCTTTTGCTAACTCGACCTAGCAGTCCCAACAATATCCTACTGCACCCTAGCCAAACCAACCTGTTTGTAATCCTACTTGGCCTAACTAGCAATACTCTACCCCATTTTGGCAGAATTCAAATAATAACCCCTATCCTTCACAGTGGACTAGCATAGCTGCCCAAGCCCCCAATTGGACTCAAAACTAGCAGTGCCCCATGGGACTGACCAATCAACCCATGGGACTGGCTCCTCAAGATTAGCCCACTTTACAAGATCCACTTCAATTACCCCAGAATCCTTAACCTCAAATGTGCCCTCAACTACCAAGTCAACCCAACCCGGATCCTAACAATAGACCAGTCTAGCTCATGCAAATTGTTGAAAATTTAGAAGGTGGAACAAACTCTATCGGGTGCAATAAACTTCGATTGAGATTAGGGAATGTAATTTGTCCTAAGGAAAGAAATGTTCATCAAGAACAGGAGAATGAGAATGATATACAAACAACAATAAAACCATTGACTATGCTCATAACAGAAGAAACATAACAGAGGGAAAACACAGCCGAGAAACAAAATCCCGATAAAGACGTAATTTCTCCTCCCCTGTTTCCCAAAATGTTAATGATAGAAAAACCAGCCGTGTATCATAAGTTTGATATCGTCAGGGAACTAAATAATCTATGTGTTAAAATTCCACTCCTATAGGATTTGCAAGATATTCCTATTTATGCAAAAAAAATTAAAGAATTACGTGGGAAGAAGCCCGTAAGGAAAACTAATAATCCATCAACTGTTCATGTGGTAGGAACTTTGTCCAATATTATTCTAGGCAAGCAGGATCCAATCAAGTACACATACCCAGGGGGTCTCGTGGTAACAGTTCAAACACAGGGTTGTTTTTTTTCAAATACACTGGTAGATTTGGGGGAATCCATAAATATTTTGACCACCGAGGCCTGTAATGTATTGGGTATCACCTCCTTTGAACCTACTTCAACTATGTTAGAACTAGCTGATAGATCGATGGTCAAAGCAGTCAACACATTATAAGACATAGCAATCTCGGTCGACTCTTGGGATTGCCCAGTTGATTTCCTAGTTATCAACCCAAGAATCAGACTAGATGGACTCCCGTTAATATTGGGATGACCGTGGCTAGCAACAAAATATGCATACATAGGATGTCGCACATGCAACATGACAATTTCTAGAGGAAGTTCTATAAAAAACCTTATATTGTATCCTTCAGCTAAACCAAGTATGCCTGTCATACATAAACAGTTGCAACCACCTAGATATCCAAAAGAAAACCTACGATCTCCTCTCACACTGGAAGAAGCTCTTGGGCTAAAAAACCAACTAGAATATGATGTCATCAGAAACTTCATTAGCAACCCAACAATTATAAGCAACTCAACATGTCAAATGCTAAAAGTTGTTTTAGATAATGAAGCACAGGGAGATCCTTTGGAAGATTTTATGGATCAATAGATTCCCACTATTGTTGTCCACAACAACATTACATTTGAAATCGCACCAGGAATATTTCTGAATATTAATGACAATTTGAATGAGAAACAACAACAAAAATTGATTCAGATCCTTTCTAAATATCAACAAGTGTTTGCTTGGGAGTATCCCGACATCAAGGGAATTGATCCCCAACTCTGTACACATCATATCTATATTGAAAAAGATGTCCTACCCATCTGACAGTACCAATGAATATTGAATCCTCATCTTAGGGACGTTGTTAAAGAGTAATTACAGAAACTGTTGGATGTAGATTTCATATATCCTATTTCATACAACCGGTGGGTCTCTCCACTAGTAATTGTCCCTAAAAAGAATGAGAAGTGGAGAATCTATGTAGAATATAGAGAAATCAATAAAGCTACCCAGAAGGACCACTTTCCCTTACCTTTTATTGATTAGGTCCTTGATACTTTAGTAGGGATGCAATTTTTCTCCTTCCTAGATGGCTTCAACGGTTATAATTAGATTCAGATTGCTCCAGAAGAATAGGATAAAACTACATTTACATGTCCCTGGGGTACCTTCGCATATCGAGTATTTCCCTTTGGATTGTGTAATGCTCCAACTACATTCTAGAGAGCCATTTTAAGCATATTTTCGGATTTAATTAATGAACGACTTGAATTTTACATGGACGATTTAACCCCTTATGGAACTAACTTTGTGTTGTGGGGTATTCTACCCTACGGACTAACAAGCTAGGGTTTTGAGCTTGTACGCAGATCATGACCCTTAAGATTTAACTCTTAACCTTCTACCCAAAATCTCAACC
>SNQJ01S0062034.1:13478-45111 GCA_010110895.2 Picea sitchensis | reverse complement strand
ACTCACCTCTTTACCGATGATTGAAGTAGATCCTCCGTTGAGCCTTTATTTCCTCGCTGCTGCTCCTTCCACAAAGCTTCCTGCAATCAAGGCAAGACTACACATGCATGCTACTGATCTACTAGAGGGTTAGAAATAAAACAAAAATCAAATAACATAGATGAGATTCATGTACTTGGGACGGGAAAAGAATCTTTTGCATTAGTCTCAAAAGTGAATCACTTACAATGAGTTCTGAGACCGGCCACCGTTCCTCGATCCTGATCCTGGGCTCCTCCTCTCCTTTTGTCCTCTAACTGCTGCAGCATGAATTTCTCTTGAAGATTGAGGCAAAGCTAAAGGGTTGGGACAATAATGGACTTGGCAATTTGGCAGAGTTTCTTTGCTATGATTTTTTCCTCCTTGAATAGTACCCCTACCCCTCCTTTTATAGGCTAGAAGGAGCTAGGGTTTTTGGCGAACTCTCGGCCATGCATGGTTGGGAGTTCCAGTTAACTGACAAAAATCTCTTCGTCCTGGCGGAAAATTCCCTGATTTTCTTCTTTGTTAGGTAACCGCGGGCTGTAGTGGGTTAGCCCGCGGTCACATGCGTGCAGTAGAAGGGCAGCAAGCGGTTACCCGCGCCCAGTGAAAGGTTAGGGCGCGGGTTCCTTGATTTAGGTAGTTTTTTGAGGATTTGTTCAGCATGGCTTTGGCTAGGAAGAGGCATGAGTTGGCCTGATGCCAGGTAAACCTGTGTAGTGCATTTTAGGGTTATAACACTTTGATCAAGCTTTAAGCAATCTAGAGAACGTACTAGAACAATGCATTGTTAGTAGGATATGTTTGAGTGATGATAAATTTCATATGATGATGACTGAAGGTGTGGTACTAGAACACTATATTTTTGCAGAACGAATCAAGGTAGACCCAGCAAAAATAGAGATAATCCTTAATTTTCCTACACCTCGTACACAAACCGAGGTATGTGGTTTCCTTGGTTGTGCAGGATATTATCGCAGATTCATAGAAAAGTTTTCAAGAATAGTTGCACCTTTACATGCTTTAACTGGTAATGTGGAATTTCAGTGGTCTGATAAGTGTGATGTTGCATTTCTAGAGCTCAAAACATTAGTTTCAACAACACCGATGCTGAGAGGATTGAACTGGAAGTTACCATTTCACATCTCTTTAGATGCATTGAATATCTCTATAGGCGTTGTCCTTGGACAAGAAGAAGACAAGAAACCTTATGCTATTTATTTTATTAGCAAAAATCTTACTCCTGCCAAATTGAATTACACAGTAACAGAAAAAGAATTTTTAGTTGTTATACATGCTATTAATAAATTTCTCCACTATATAACAGGCTATCCAGTAATTCTATATATCGATCACTCTGATATTAGATATTTAGCCAACAAACAAATTACTAATGGATGGGTTACAAGGTGGTTGTTTCTATTGCAGGAATTCAACATCATCATTAAGGATCGACCGAGAAGAGATAATCTTGTTGTAGATTTCTTGTTTCATGTACCTAAAATAGATAATTATTTGATAGTTGAAGACCAATTTCCAGACAAACACCTTTTCAATGTGACTATTAAGACTTCTTAGTATGCAAATATGGCGAATTATCTATCAGCTGGGAAAGTACTAGCACACCTGTCATCAAGAGAAAGGAAATTAATCGTTCAATGTAGTGCACAGTTTACCTAGATAGGTGGATACCTTTTCCACACGGGGTCTGATATTCATATATGAACATGTATCAGAGATGATGAGATTCTCTATATATTTAAGGGGTGTCACGATAAGCCCTATGGTGGAAATTTTGCAAACCATAGAACTGGGCATAATGTTTTATAGATGGGATATTATTGGCCCTCAATATTCAAAGATGCAAAGAAGTATGTCCAGGCCTGTGACAGTTGTCAAAGGATGGGCTGACCAAGTCAGGCTGATGAAATTCCCCTACAACCACTATTGGTGGAAAAACCTTTCAAAATATTGGAACTAGATTTCATTGGCCCCTTCAACCCAAAATCAAACCAGAAAGCTTATATACTAGTTGCAACAGACTATATGACCAAGTGGGTAGAAGAAGTGGCCTTGCGAAATGCAACTGAGGAAGCATTCATTAAATTTCTCTTTGAACTATTTGTACGCTATGGATTATCCAGGGAAGTAATCACTCATGAAGGGTCTCAATTTTTAACACATAAAATATCGTCCACTCTGCAAAATTATCACATTAAACATAGGGTTACCTCCCCATGCCACCCACAACAAAGCAGACAAGTGGAAAGTACCAATAAATTCTTAGAAGCAATCTTGACAAAAATAGTTTCAACAAACCGTCAAAATTGGGTAGTCGAGCTTCCAAATGCCTTATGGGCTTATCGCACAACATGGCGTAACACTACTGGCTACTCTCCCTATCACCTACTCTTTGGCAAAGAACTTATCTATCCAATTGAATTTAAGATCAACACTCTAAGAATGGCCCAAGAAATTGGACTGGATCTTATGGAGTCACACACACAATGCTTACAACAACTCAATGAGTTAGATGAAGCGTGTTTGTTTTCCCTTCAGTGCATAGCTATTATTCAACAACAGAGAGCTAGCTAGCATGATAAACATATTAAGAAGAAATCCTTCTAGAAAGGTGATTGGGCGCTTCTCTATGATTCCAGATTTCAGGATTTTCCTAGGAAATTGCAGACAAGGTGGTTGGGACTATATGAAATCAATGAAGTTCATTATAATGGAACTGTCACTTTAGTTACCATTGATGGGTCCGGTTCTCCTTTTCTGGTAAATGGACATTGACTACAACTCTATCATCAGCCGATTTCAAAAGAATCATTTTTCCAAGAAGTAAGTAATGATCCTACTCTTCAGATTTTAGCTGGTTGGGAAGGTAATCCAGTAGCTTCAAATCCATAATATTGTTGTTTTTATCAACACTATACATGTTGTATATATTTTTCTTTAAATATTTGATTAAGTTTTAAGTTTTTATTTTGTGGGAAAGTCACTATAAAGAATTTTGGGGAACAAAAACTAGAAAAGATGATTGTAATGAAATATAATTAGCACTCTTTTCTATTCCTTATTCAAAAATTCAAATTGCTCTTGTCTCACTTTGAAAAATATATTGAATATAAACCTTGTTTTACAAAGGAGATGAATATTTCATGTTCCACATCAAAAAGTCAAGCGACTGGACTAAAAGAATATGCAGCTGTAGTAAATAGAAATGAATGCATGAAACCATAAACCATCCAATATATTGTATTTTCATGATCATTGAATAAACCTACCTGCAAAATTAAATGAATTTATTTGATGACTAATCAATCCTAGATTGGCTAAAACAAAAATTTATGCGGGAGGAATCCAATTACTCAATTAGATGGTTGAATTTGAACACCAATGCCTTTTTTTTCCCCGAACGTAATAACTATCGTCCCCTTTGTTGTGATTGTTGTTCCCATTTGTGGGTAGGGTCGTTCATTCAAATGTAATAGTTTATGTTCCCTTTGTTGTGATTGTTGTTCATTCGAATGTAACAACTGTCGTTCCCTTTGTTGTGATTGTTGTTCCCTTTGCTGGTAATGTCGTTCATTCGAACGTAACAATTGTCGTTCCCTTTTTGTGATGGTCATCCCCTTTGTAGGTAGTATCGTTCATTCAAATGTAACAGCTACTGTTCATTTTTGCGGTTGTTCTTGTTGTTGTTCCTTTCCCTTGAAAGTCATGATTTTTTACCAACAACACATGTTGTTTTCATGACTACTCCTAATACGTTTAGCCACTCGTTTGGGTATGAACTTCAATAACTAATTTTCAACAAAATCACTTCTTATTATCATAGTAACGATTTGTCATTTTCTTTTGTGGACTATATATCATACCTTATCAAATCGTTTATGGATTGAGTTTTCCGAATTATCTTAATATTGTTCATAATCCTTAACCACCGTAATTCGTTTATTTCCCCTATATATATACATATACTTGAATGATAATTTTCCTTCACATCGTAATAAGGAGTCTAAGGAACATTCTTACCTGGCATTCTTACACTTCTTATGCCATCCCACACTCTTAAGGAGTAGATGAGCCTCCCTTAATAAAGCCTAAAAAGAAAAAGGGAAATAATAATTAAATATAAATAAAGAAACTAAACTTTGTCCCACAATGGATAGGGGGTCTCATCATGAGCCAACCTACCACTATCATTAGAGATTAACGTAAGTGACATTCCGACTATGTCTACCACACCAGGTCAATGGCCTTTGGCATTTAAAGTTCAAAGGATAAGAGATCTCATCACAAGCCGACTTGTTCACTTAGGTTACGATCTAGTGAGTGGCATTGTTGTTATCTAGCTACCAAATGAGGATAATGGATTTTTTGGGAAAAGGCTATTCAAACTATTTATTGAGGATACTGGCTCATCTATGGGTTAAAAGGAAATCCTGTCGAGGCTATGGATGCCTACTGGTAGAAGTGGCTCTGCTTGTGGTATGGAAGTTTATCTTAAATACACTAAGTTTTTATTATTTTCGTAGACTTCTTTTCTTAAAAAAAGAGGCTATCATTCTGGTTATATTCAACACAAGGGAAAGTAACAAAGTTATGACATGTGGCATATTTATAAAACGTGAAAAAATTAGGACTACTCGGAATATTCTTCCTTAACATATTTGCACATTGGTGTTTGAACTTGAAATTTGCACGAAAAGGTGTGATTATCGTTCATGATTAACATTAAAATGCTTTGAAAGTTATTAATGGTCATTCTCCCAGCGGCGACATCGCAATAATTATCCCTCACTTGACAGACCGCTATCATTATGTTCAAACATATCAACGGTCAAGGTTGACCTTTTCATTTATCAGGGTGAGGATATTCTGCACAATTATCGATAGACCATAATGATTACAATTAATGGGAAAATTTGCATTTCTATATACCATTGTTGTTCTGTAATTTTTACCATTTCTAGTAATTTTTTCTCATAGACTGGTCTAACTAAGTTTGCAGTTGGGAACAATAGTTGTGCTAACTTGTTTACATAAAACATGGGTGGTCGAAGTATCCTCTACTAGCCCACATTGTTGCAAGTAACCGACCAAGCAAGGGAAATTCTACATCATCTGGGATGGACACAATACTTTAACAGACTACAAGGATTCAATGTAAATGTCATGTTAGCATTTTTCCAAAACTTACAGGGAGGAGTCTCAATAATTAGAGGTATACAAATATTGGTTACTGATGTCATTATAGTTTAGTTAACATGCCTCCCAAACGAAGGAACATAGTGGACTAGGAATACACAACACTCAAGGAGGCTGTGGATTCCTTCACAGAACCAGGGGAAGAATTTGTCAAAAAAGGGAAAGGCATCAACCCCTCTGCTCTTAGCGAACCATGGAAGGAGATAGAAGGCGTGATACAGAGGTATATCACATGCGACGGGTGATACGACATGGTGATGCCTCAACACCTCAAGATATTGGTAGTATTAAAACAAAGGTCAATGATAAATCTACCATTATTTTTGAATACCATGCTGCATGAAGTCGTCAAAAGGACCCAGAAAGCCAAAGACCTTGCTAATGCAATTATTCATCATAGGTTAGTAAAATTGATAGTAAAAAGGGCCTTAAACCATACACAAATAAATTGGGGAGACTTAATTGAGCTCGATAGGCCCCTTCAAATTGAGAAACATGAAGTCCACCATGAAATTCCCCCATAGGGAATTGACGCAGCCCAAATATAAGGAGATAATGTCCAAATTGAAATTCCAGTACCCCAACCTGAAATGGAAGCAGATCTCATTCAGTTGGCAGAAACTCAGAGTATACATGCAGGAACATCAAATAAGAAGAGATAGAGAACCATTTTTGTTCCTGAAACCTCCATTGTAAAAAGAAGAAAGGGTAAAGAAACAACACAACCTGAAGTCTCTTATGAAACTATACAAACATAACATCCATCACATGAAATCCCTGCAGAACAATATGATGCTTTCTTAGAAAGTTATGAAGAAGAGATGGCCCAAGTATTGGTAAATTTAGGGATATCACTTACTAAAGATACATATAGGTCAGGAGAGACCCAAGCTCCAATTTCTTCACATTCAAACCCTGTCTTTGATCTTCCTGATATGGAGATGCCATCTCCCAAGGGAACATAATATCCAGAACCCCAGTTTGATGTGAACAATCCTTTAGAGAAACCAGAGCATCCAAAAGATATAGGGAATAAATCACCAATTGATCAAGCTAGGGAAGACCTTGAAATTCCCTGTAGATAGAAAGAGACAACAGAGAAAGGCAATAATAAAATTAGAAAATTGGAACATGAAAACAAGACATTGAGGAAAAGGGTTAAGAAAATAAAAGTATTGAAACAAAAAGTTGGTAGATTGAAAGAAATAATTAGAAAACTTAGGAAGCAGTTGGAACAGGCTAAAAAATATCATAAGAAGTAGAAATCTAAGAGGGCTAGAGTACAGGGAAGAAATCCACTTCCCAGAAGGACAGTTCACACCAATTCTGTTGGAACAAAAACATAATTTCATGTTCCTGTGGAAATAGTTGAAATAGAAACGCAGACAAAGGTTCCAACAACAATATAAATAGTTGTTCAGACTAAAGAAGTATTTCACTCTCCTGGACATGATGCCATTATTAAAAGGCTGGAAGAAGAACAAGAACAATCCCAACAAACCCTAACTCAATGTAGAAGTGAAATGGTGATAGTGACAAAACATCAGAAAGCTATCAGACAACTTTGAACCATGTCAGCAATTGAGAATGAGACCTTTGTTGAACTCAATGGAGCTAAAGAAAAGGTGAAGAAGGTACAGGGGCATCTTGATGGATATTTGGAGCAGATCAAAGAAATTTACTCTGTTTATTCTGATATATTAGCTTGCAGGGCCCCTGCTACTAAATATGCCCTATTTCTATTAGAACGTTATCTGTTATTAAAAGTAAAATCTATTATGGCAGGAACACCTTCTTAGTTCACCAATGCTTATAATTTTGTTTCATGTTTTAAAGAACAAGAGGATGGAGTACAATATGTTTTGTGTGAGCTATATCTTCACAATTTCATCCTAGAAGAAAATAGGAAAGAGAACCCCAATCCATTCACTGGATATATCCAGTTTCATGCCTTCTTGTATTTTGCCAAAAATCAAATCAGGTGGGCTAAAGTACATAAGGTCTTCATGAAAAGGGAGAATGGACTAGACCTATGGATCAAAGGGGAACCTCCTAAATACTTTGATACCATTATGCAACATAGAACATTCATGAAGAGGGAGAAGGTTGTGGAATATTTAGCCCCCATCCATAGACATGTTATACATTCAGGTCTACAGTATTTTGGAGAGATTAAAGAAGAAGCCCTTTCTGCTACCAAAATAAGATGGAATGTCTCTTCAAATGAAGTCAAGAACATGGAACCATTTGGCTTCAGAAATTTTCAAGTAGCTACTTTCAGGTTAGAGAGGTATCCCAAAATGATCATGGAAGAAGGGCCTTCCTGTATTGGATGCAGGAACAATCCTCCCATTATTTGGTATCCTCCAGAGGGTTATAGGATTTTTTATGAAATTCGTAAGAAATGAGAAGATGTTGATTTTGAAGAACTTAAAGGTAAGCATGGGTTCCAAATACCTAGAGAAGAGACCTCTCCACCCTTCAGTATCACTTCTTGGCATATAAACTCTCTTGTTGCATGATGACATGCAAAAAGGTAAGCTGGGGGGTATGTTGGGTTGAGAAAAAGGTATAAATATTCTCCTTATTAATTTGATTTGTGATATGTTCTTTGTTGACTTTTCTATTAATTTGAAGTAGTTAGGAAGAAAATGGTTAAAAAGATATTAGGAAATAATATTAAATGATATCAGATGATTTCTGAACTTTGGTTTGAATTGTTTCGATTTTATGCAGAAATGGACAATTCCTGTTAACTCAAGATAGTTAAGAAGATCATGAAAATGCACATGACATTGAAGATCGAAGAAATCAAGCAAAAAACAATTCAAAGGAAGATTGAATCTTTATATTTCAATCTTCAGAAATAGCAAAATCAATCCTGAGGATCTCTCGATCCTTAGGATAACTTAATTTACCTATCTCATTGTAAGATATATAGGATAGTGAACAATAGAGAGATAACCCAGGAATTTACAAGAATTTGGATCTCTTAAATTATTGACACTGTGTACAACAATACCATTGTAAATGATTTATCAATTGTGGAATTAATGAAATCTTCAAATGTTTTGATCATTTCTATGTACTGATTTTTTTTGTTGCAGTACCTTGTGAAGACCGCGGGCCCGGTTGATATGAGCTAGTGTCTCATCTATAATCGTATCAATTCTATTATATTTTTGTGATTTGAATTTCCTTTCAACAGTTAAGATAAACTCATTAATGTGTTGATTCTTTTATGAATTGGTTATGTTGTTCCATTTGTAGATAATATATGTTCCAATTGAATATTATCGATTGTTGTTCCATTTCCATTTGTTGTTAGTTTGTCGTTTGTGAATTCCTTTATTTTTCACATTTACTGTTCTTTTTTCATTTGTTATTCCTTTTATCAAATTCACATTTGTTGTTCCTTTCGTTAAATTCACACTTGTTGTTCCTTCTCAAATATTCAGTAATTCGTTGTTCCTTTCCAAAATATTGATTAGTTATTGAGAGATTGATTCACTAAGTGTTTTCATAGATTAAATTATTTTTTCTTAGATCGATGAACAAATTTTAGCAATTGATTGATGATTTGATTTATGGTGTGTTTTTTCTCATAACATATTTCTGTTGATTGAGTTATTAGTTTCAGAGTTTTTAATGAGTGTGTGAAGAACTTGATTATTTCAGTAATTTAGATAGACTCAGATTTTTTGTAACTAAATTATCTACACGATTTAAATCTCTACGACTATCTGCATAGACTTTGCTGACATTCTTGAAAGAGAAGATGAATCCTTGGTTGATAAATTAATTTCAGACTAAGGTTGTTTTTAGGACATCTTTAGAGCCCAACACAGAGGAAGAATTTATGTACCAAATTCCTAGGAATTGAAAAATCTAATATTGAGAGAAATGCATATTGTACCTTGTGTTGGGAACCCAAGGTATTGTAAAACTATTGCAGTTGTCAAGAGCCAATATTATTGGTCAGGTATGAAGAAGGAAGTTGCTGAGTGTATTGCCAAATGTTTGGAGTGTCAAAAGGTCAAGGCTGAGCATAGACACCCAACTGGTTTGATACAACCATTACCCATTCCTGAGTGGAAATGGGAAGTTGTAACAATTGATTTCATCACCAAACTTCCTAGAACAAACAAGAAACATGATTTTATCATGGTAATGGTGGATAAGCTTACTAAAGTTTCCCATTTTATTCCAGTAAATATCACTCACAAGGAAACCAATGTTACTGATATTTATATGAGGGAAATTGCTCGACTGCATGGTATACCCAGGACAATTGTATCTGACAAAGATTCAAAATTTACATCAAATTTTTGGAAAGGATTATTTAAAGGAGTTAGAAAAAATTTGAATTTTAGCACAACTTGTCATCACGAATCCGATGGACAAACAGAGAGGGTGAATCAAGTGATTGAGGATATGTTGAGGATGTATGTGATGGATAAACCATCAAAATGAGAGGGTTACCTACACTTAGTAGAGTTTTGTTATAACAATGGGTACCAAGAATCTCTAAAGATCAACCCATTTGAGGCACTTTATGGAAGAAGGTGCAACACACTGGTAATTTGGGACAACCCAACAAATAGAGCAATGGTTGGGCCAAAATTACTCAGGGAAATGGAAGAGAAAAGGTTGAAAATAAAATAGAATTTAAAGGCTTCTCAAGATTGGCAGAAAAGTTAGGCTGATAAGGGAAGAAATCACAGAGAATTTAAAGTGGGTGACCATGTATTCTTGAAAGTAAAGGCCAACAAAAGTTCTCTGAAGTTGGGAAATTGTTCAAAGTTGGAAGCTCATTATTGTGGGTCGTTTGAAATCCTAGAGAGGATTGGGCCTATAGCATACATGCTTGCAATACCTGCATCAATGTATATTCATAATGTATTCCATGTATCATTGCTCAAAAAGTATGTACATGATGCTAATCATGTTATTGATTGGAATGTGATTTAGGTGGAACAAGAAGGCACTTTTCAGGTGCATCCAATGTGCATACTAGACCGAAAGATCAAGCAGCTCTAGAATCGATCCATAGAGCTAGTAAAGGTCTAATGGAGCTGGTACGGTCCTAAGGATGCAACTTGGGAGCACGAGGATGCTATGAGGGTTGAATACTTGCATCTTTTTTAGGATTTTTTAAATTTTTGTTGGTAAATGTGTATATATATTGCACTAAGGATAATGCATAAATAAGGGGAGGGGAATGTAATACCCTAATATTGAGCTCCAGTTGTAAATGTAAATATGTTTTATAGGCTGGTGACCCGGGTTATTAGAGGCCAAAAGGTTTATGTGATTATTAGGCTGGAGATCCTATATGCTAAAGGCCAGTGATCCTATTTGTTTCTATGTAAACACTCATATCATTAATAAAGTACATACTTGTGTGTATACCAACCACGATAAAGAGTATGGGGAACTAAAATCCACTAGGAAGGGAAAAGGGTGGGATAATGTCCTAGAAAGGGGGCTAAGCTAGAGGGCTTATTTCCGAAGGAATATTTTAATATTATTCTTAAATACTAAGGTGTGAATAATTATTTTTATCCTAAGTTATAAGGATGGTGACAAGTGGGCCAAAATGGATCTCAACTTAACAAGTGTCCAATTTGGGACATGCATACAAAGTGTTTGGGCTTAGTGCATTATTCGATCAATTCTCCATTCTTTCCATTCAGTCCATCATTCAAACCTCTCCATCCTGCATGCACTCCTTCAACAGTAACCCGTACTTTCATATTATGAGAAGTGCATATGCCTTGCCTAAAGGTTGTTGTTGCCATCACTTGTAACTTACATGAGCCCGTACTGTACCTTACCTAAGCTAGTACTGCACCTTACCTGAAGGTCACTGCTACCATCACCTGTACCTTACATGAACTTTGGTGCTTCCATCACCTATACATGTACCTCGTTGACTTAAGCGTTGGACTGAAGAAGCGGGTTGTTAGGCCTGTGGGATTGAAGAGGCAGGTTTTCAGGTCCGTGAGAAATTCTCTCCAGGTGAGAATTGCTAAGAATTGATTTTTTTAGGGATCCCAACTGCAACTACAATGCTCTGAGACCTCCTGTCGAGCTTGTTGTTGAATCCCTGGAAGGGAAGTGGGGAAAATGAATGACCGTTGAGTAGAGATGGGGCACAATTCCTGGGGTGGGATAGTCATGTGGGGAATGAGAGACTGTAGGCTTCTAGTTTGAGTTGGCACCTGATAAAGTTGTTCATGTTGTTTGAGATACATCAACCTAGCTAGGAATCCCTTTACCCAGGTGGAGTTTAGTCCCATCTTGGGGGTGACCCACTGTTGAGAATTTTGAGCACCATGGTCTAAGGCTAGGAGGATCGTGGAATTTGTTCACACAATTGGTGGTATTCTATCAAACATAAGTATCGATTGTGTGTTAAATTACTTGATGCATTATTCTTTCAGTGTTTAATTTCATGGGTTTTTCATGTGTGAGTTGTTTGTGTATTTTTATTGTTATTCCGCATGAATCTGGGAATTTTCTCAGAGTGTTTGTATATGTTTAAAAATTTGTATACAATCCAAAAAAATTTTGTAGCATAGCCTAGTAGGTGGCTGGGTGTGTTACAATCGACATATCAATCCTCAACCAAGGACTAAATAAGGTCTCACCCAATATGACATGAGAATCATATACACCATATGGTATTGTGTTGATGATGAATGACTAACTACACAAGAATCCATCTGTATTGGCATCCATACAATTCATTGCAAACTACTCAACGAATAATAATTTATTACAACAACACATACATTCAATTGACACATGATGAACACATCATAAGGTGAGAATCACTACAACTTTATTATCTTCAGTCTACCATTCAAAGACATAGATTAAGCAATTCATCCATTGACACCAACATATCCCTTCTCTCTTATACATTCTCCCAATATTACATTTCATAGTTCCATGCACTTTCTTCAGACTGTATAGATATTACAAACCCAGACTCACAACCAAAGACATTACAAAACTTAGGCTCAAAGTGAGCTTAAGGAAATTAACAACAACCCACACTTATTAACCAACAAGATAGCTAAAATGACTAACAACAACAACAACCATAACCATAAAATCAACTCTCTTTCTGTCATCATTGCTCTCTTTTATCTTCTTCTCGACTCTTTCACTCTATCAAATTTAGTTCTTCCTCACTCTCTTCTCTAACTACCAATCCTGCATGCTTCTATCACCCACATGCATTCCACATAGCATATTTGAAATAGTGGAAATATTAAATATTTTTCAATATCATCTCCTTACTTCTCCACGATCTCTCATGTTTCCTGAAGTAATCATCTAGGAAGTTTCTCGGAGATTCTTTTCTTGGATTTGGCGTGCATGCAATTTCTGATTAATTATTGGCATGCATCACAAAACGCATATCAACGTGCGATGGAAGAACTTGAACTGACACATATTATCAAAACTTGATATGGAATGTGCACCCCTTGTCACCCATCATGCAACTACTTGAGTGCACAAAAAACTGGAATAGGCATGTACAACTTCGTTTGTGCATGTGCATGATATTTACCCAAAATATTGGGTGAAAATCGGCCTCCACGACTATTATTTGGATCTTTCTTGAGACACATGCATCATGGAGTGATCAATGTGATGGACATATCTGTCCTCATGAGTTCTTGAATGAACTCTTTGAATTGGCTGCCAGGCTCAATAAGGTTTCATGAAGTTCCCAGGTGAGTTGAACAACTACATATACATCAGTTGTTGTGAACCAAAGGTATGTTAGGTCTACTATTTCCATATTTGTAACCAAGGGGGTGGAAGTAACATGTTCATCTATCATCTGGGTATAAAATGTTAAGGCCTTATCAGCCATAACAATGATTATCTCCAAGGTGTTTTCCTTATCATCCCAGATGACAACAATCTCCTTAGTTTTCAATGCAATAGATACCATCATAGCCTAACGCTCATCGAGAGGTAGATAATCCAAGATAATATTTTGGTATCTGACCTCAACCTCTACCGTGAAAAATATATCATCAATGGTACTCAACTTGGGGGGTTTTGTAGATGATTCCATAAAGTAAAGTTGCATTTGACCACCCATAAAACTTCCTTCAATCTGTGACGACCATATTGGACAATTGTTTTGGCCAACACAATCTTGTTTTGTAGCTCTCTCGAGTTTTTTGATGGAGTGGCAGGTGTAGGGCCATGATTTGTGTGTCAAAATTTTGTAGATGGGACTTCACGACCAAGATTTTGAAACAGGGGGGGATGTCATGACCGTTTTCCAAGGTGTTTGGTATTTGTACATATAAATTGCACATCATCCCTAGGAGGTCACTGCATGTGGTACTACTCTCAGTATGTCGAACCTTTGTGGTTGCATGGGCTACAACCTCTATGTCATATCATTGTTGTAAGGCTTGGTGAGCTTGAACCTCCTATTGATAGCACACACATGTTTGATTGTGCACAAAAATTTCAACTTTTTTTTGTAGTTGTAGTTGTACACAAGCCTTGCCAAGCATTTGGTGTTGATTTCCAATGATCCAGGTGGATATTGGTGGCCACCCACCTATTCCAACTAGCTCCTCGTGTCCATTTTTGTTCAACACATTCTTCTGTACTACTTTGTAATTGTGGGTTATACACTTATGGGGTTTTCTGAAGCCCCACACATCCTCTAGGTGGATACAGGTGGCCTCTCGCCTAATCCAATTGGATTTTTTGTATGTTTTCATGTGAGCACATCTTGTTGTACATCGGGGGCCGTTTTGGAGACCTAAATGTTTTTTTTTTGGGCTTGCCATAGTCAAACTGTAGATAGAGTCAGAATTTGATGGAGGAATGTTTATTTATCTGAAAGACCTTTCCAACAGGCTATCATGCACCTAAAACAGAGGTCATATGAAAATTTTATGACCCTAGGATGTTGAGGTACCAAATTACACCAACTTACCGATAGGGCCCACATGACTTTTCTTGTTTCACCTTCTAGGGTTAGGTTTTTGGATGTCTAGGGTTTTGGAATTCATGATTAATATTGAAAGGGCCTGTGGAGCCTCATTGTAATCCATTTATGCTCAGACGGATGGGCGTAGCAGCCACAACTCTTCTTAGAGATAGTTACCACGATTCGAGCAAGTTTCAGTTCTGCATTTTTATAGTTTCATGCTATTTCATTATTTAATAGAAGATATTGTTCACTCGATATTTGTGTTATTCTTTCTATATCTGTGTTTATTGTATTCAGTTTGTTAATTAATTTGTTCCATTCCTAAATCTGGATCAATTGTATCAAAGTGGTCTGCTCTTCATTTATTTTTCTTTGTGCATGTCCCCAACAAGGTTTGGATACAAGAAGTTGGGACTCGAACCAATCGAGTCATTACCAAATCGGTCATGCCAAGCTCGACAACAACCCATGGGAGATGAAAAGAAATATGATGGAGCAGGAGATCCTATTAAAATGTTGCTTGAGGAATCCCTCGCACGACAAAGGAATGAAATGATGGACAACTTCGCGTAGATCCTTCGATGGTTGCCCACGAGAGAAGAATCTTCATCAAGCAGCCATGCAACCCCCTTGAAGGTACATGCAAATTTTGATATTCCATTATTTGAAGGACTGATGGATGTAGATGTTGTAGATAAATGGTTGAATCTGCTCGAAAGATATTTTTTGGTCTACAATTTTTCCGATAGGGAAAATATCACTTTTTCACTCCTCAAGGTCGTTCCCCATGTTACATATTGGTGGGATACTTACTCTGAGCAAAGGGATGTGGAGGGATATACAATGTTTGTGGTGGACCCTACATGGGATTCCTTTTGGGATGCCATTAAAGAGAAATACTACCATGTTGGAAGCTATGAGGACCAGTACACCAGATGGACCATCCTATGTTAATAAAGGGACCAGACAGTACCAAACTTCACCAATATTTTCCATACCCTACGCACCAAGTTGGGCATCAAATACTTTGAGTGTCATATGGTGCTCAAATACTGTGACTGTTTTCATAGATACATTCAAACATAAACGAATTTCCTAGACATTGCCTCATTGGGCACAACTTATAGATACTTTTATAATCCTAAATTGCACCTTACATGCATACCTGGCATCAAACCATCTTACTTGCTATTTTTTCCAAGCCATCACTGAGAAACTCTTCTTAAAAAAACTATTTTTGAATATGTACGTACCTTGCACCACTACTGCTCGTGTATGTATGCTAGCTACACCACTACTACTCGTGTACGTATGCTAGCTGCACCATTACAGCCCGCGTAAACCCACAAAAATTGCAAGGAATTTGTTGAGATTACGGGATATTAGGTAGTTTTCCAACTGTCCCACCGCCTATGTTGTCACCCAACCGAATAATCATCATTTTGTCATATAAAAGGAGGTGTTGGGGTATCATTCCAAACATAAGCATAAGAACAATAAAACTTTGTCACTTTCACATCCCCTCCTTGCCCCAATAATTTGCAGCCACCTTGTGAGTTTTGAGCCAAAATTGTCCATTCTTTCCTTTTTCCTCTATCATAATCCCTATGCCATTTCCTTAGAAGAATTGTGAGAGGAGAAAGATACGTGGAAGCGTAGTTGGAGCTTGGTGAAGAGGATCCCAAACTAGGCTCGAGGAGCAATCGTCGATCTCACTGTAAGTAAACTTTGTGATTCTAATAAAAGGAGTACTTTTTCTATCTCGCCATATGATGTGTTCAATATTATGTTTGATTCATGTTTTATTACGACATCTAACCCACTAATTCATATATGAGATGAATGTTCATAGTTTCTTTTTTATCTTTTGTTGAATGCAGGTTATCCTTCGGAGGAGACTTGTAGTCAAGGAGCGACCGAACACGAAAGGATCAACACCAGACGTAGAGTTTAAGGTAGATTTACTAGATCCTTTTACTTTTATATTTCATGCATGAATGTGGGGTATTGTCGGGGTAGTTATAAAAAGTAGGAGACTTTTATACGGTTAGATCTGCCTACATGTTGAGCCCTAGTGTAGTCCATAGGGGGGTTTTCCTACTATAGCAGAATTGGCGACCATACTGGGGAAGCCTATAGGGTTTTAGGGGATATTTTGCGTGATTTAATTGGTTTGATTACCTTTTTGAGTTTTCTGTAAGTTGTTGAGTCTTTAAGGGATTTTGGTCTKCCATACCAGTACTCCCTGCCTTGTCAGCTTGACTGTTAGTTTTCATTTTATTGAGAAGTGCAAGAGATGTATGCGGTCTGTAGTGGGTCTRTATGCGTACATACACACCCTACCTTTAGATAGCCCATGTACATATGCAGGATTCTTAAGTGTCAGTAGCGTGCTTGTGTCAAGAATTTCTTGTTTCAAGAAGAGGCAATSAACCTCTTCCATGATTGAAGTCATACTTCTCAGGGGATTTCTTGATCTAGTACTGGTCTCTGTAGTTACAGTCCTTAGCCTGGGTATGATGTCAGTTAGCTTGTTATTTTAAAATATTTCTTGTGTTTCCTAGCTTTTAAAAGTTATTTTTAGCTTCAAATTTTAAGAAAAATGAGTTGCATTTTGAAAAACAATTCCCCCTCATGGCTGGGGGGGGGGGGCATGAATCATGTATTCATTAGTTTATTTTAGAATCTTTTGTTATTTCTTCTTTGATTGGAAGAAAATATAAAAAAAAACTTATTTTTTAGGTCTCTTTCTTTCTTTGCATTTGCTTTGCATTGTTATTTGAAAAAGAAAAGGAAATTAGCATAGTGTTGTGTTTTCCTCACATCTTGAAAGCATTTCAAAAGAAAATAAGAAAGATAATCCTTCTTTGCTAGTGTTCTTATAAGTTTCATTTTTCGCAAGAGTATTAACAACATCAGTTGCACTACCACACCCCTTTTGAGTAAATCAAACCTTAAAATTAACGCTAAATTAAAATTAATTAGATTTTATGTTTGTAGGGTCCTTAAACTAATCTAGGCTAGAGCATTGATTTAGGTTGGAGAGGAAAATATTCAAGGCTTAAAAAAAAAACATTGGAGTTAGTGGTAGGGAGTGTAAAAAGTCCAATAAACATGAAAGTTATTTAGGACCCCCCTCTAACACAGGGGCTAAACACGAGGTTGTGTGCGGAAAAATAGCAGAGATAACCCCTCCAAAGTCAGACCAAGCGTAGTGAGGAACAGATATAGAGGACTTGTCTTTGGATTCTGTCGGTCACATTTTCCATGGAGCTTCATGGATCTTGAATCCATTTGAGTTCCTTAGTCATCTTCTGGAACACTTTCTTTTGATACCCTTGATAGGTTTCAGGCATGATACCCTACTCATTGCAATCCACACAACTTTCAACTATACCCGCTTGGTGATTGTTCACGAGCTGGCAACCTAGTTGCCTTTATTTTAGGGACTTACACAGGTGGTTGGAGGGGTATACCATGGTAATTAGTGAAGACATCAGGCCATTCTTTGCAGAGTATACTCAGAGGGTGCTTCTATGTTTGAGTTTCACTTGCACTAGTAAGTTTCTCTAGTGTTGGTTGGTGTAACTTTTCTTCCTACTAGATAGTGGTCTTCTTGAATTTCCTTTAGGAATTTTTAGTGTGTGATTTGTGCTCCCTAGTTTTCCATAGTGAGTTAGTTAGTCATTTCTTTGAATCTATGACCTAGGGTGGTAGACCACCCACTCCATTGGTCGTGAGGACTTTTTGGTCTTCGTCTTAGAAATAGGGAGCTGCCACTTTATAGGCGTTGTTTTGATAACACTGGTTCACCAGAGTCAGTGTATGAGACTTTTACAGAATTGAACGATCCCGAAAGGGGAGAAACTATGCATAGGATCGTAATGGATAAATTTCTTGACCATACCAACCAAGGAACCCCTTCACAAGGGGATTCTTGTGCTTTTCATTTCTTCGGAAACGTTGGTGTCCTTTTGATGGCCACATTGTACATTCCTGAGTTGAATGTGGGATTACCGGTTTTGTTGGGTACCATTCCAAATGTCCTGAATGCTCTTGAAGCTTCTCAGTTAAGAAACTTATGTCATGGGCACCATGTTGATGTTCCTTCATCAACAAAGTCTTCTCCTCCTCCTCCCGCCTCTGGTGAAAGTACAGTTACTAGTAACCGAAAGTCTAAACGAATTAGAAAGAGGAAGAATAGGAAGAAGAAATCACCAACCTCTGTGAGTCATGTTGGAGATAGGTCCTCAACCTCTACAAGTCATGTTAAATACCATCACCCAACCTCTACAAGTCATGCTGGGGGAAAAATTCTAGTCACTGATAGTCATACTGGTAGTAGGTCTGTAGCCTCTGCAAGTCATGTTATCGACCCATCACCAACTATTGCAAGTCATGTTAGAGATGTGCAACCAGCCACTGGTAGTCATGTCAGGGACATTCATTCTATTGAGAAACCTAGATGGATAGGATGTAAGTCTAAGTTCCCTTGTAAGCTTTTCAAGGGAGATCACCTTACTCATTTATGCCCTGGCCTTCCAGAGGTACGAAGATTGTGGTCCCTGTCTGCAAACTCTTTTGATTTTGAGTCTTCTGAGGTTTCCTCATAGTCTATTCATCCATTGGTCGAGAAAGTGAGCATGCCTATGCAATCATCGACTGATCCCACTCCTCTTTTGGGGGGTGAGGTTCATTTAGAACATGTAGTCTCTCAGCCTATTCAACCATTGGCTGAGAAAGTGGTCATGCCAATGCAATCATCGGCTGATCCCACTCCTTTTTTGGGTGGTGAGGTGCCTTTAGACCATGTAGTCTCTTAGCCTATTCAACCATTGGTTGAGAAAGTGGTCACATATATGCAGTCGTCGGCTGATCCCACTCCTCATTTGGGGGGTGAGGTTCCTTTAGACCAGGTAGTCTCATAGCCTATTCAACCATTGGAAAAGTGAAGTGGTCATGTCGATGCATCCTTCGGCTGATCCCACTCTTCCCTTAGAGAGTGTCGAGTCTACCAAAGTGGTCATGCCGTTGCAATATATGGCTGATCCCACTCTTCTCTTGGGGAGTGATGTGTCTACCGACTATATTTTTAGCATTTATAGTTCAATACTTTCAGAACAAGGGGGCATTCCGCTCGTTCCGAAAACACCCCCTCCAATCCCTAGGATGGTTTCCTTTGATTGAAATGACATTGTTTAGCCTTGTCTTCTTTCTTCTGCACCTTTTCAAATAAGGGTTGAAGTTAATTCAACAAACATTTATCAATGTATTGTGGATGAAGGAGCCTTTACAAATATTTTATCCTCCTCGATCTGGAAATTCTTGGGATATCTCGAGCTTGTGTCTTCTTCGCATGAGCTCTTGGATTTTGACAGATGTCCTAGTGAATATTTGGGGATTCTTCCTCTGTTTCCTATCTCATTAGGTGGGACTATTGTCATTTTCGATGTTATAGTGGTCCAAGGCCTGTTAGATTTTAATATGCTTCTCAGGCGTGATAATGTATATGATATGAATGTTGTGGTGTCTACGCTCTTCTGAGTGAATCATTTCCCTCACAATGGAAGCAATGTCACTATCGACCAACTAGAATCTGATAATCACCATCCTAATTCGGTGTTAGTTCAGGATGCCCCTTTATATGTTACTAGTGTTCATGTAGACTCTACCCCACCACAGGTTAATTATGTGGCATCTTATCCTCGGTGTTCAATTTCTTATGAGCAAGAACCTGTGCAATTATTTTTCCTTCTCGAGACTTGGTCTCAACAATTGATCCATTTCTTTATCCAATGGAGGAATGGGAGCCCTTGCTTCCCCCTCTTGGTCTAAGTGATATTGAGTCTCCTTCTGAGCTTGGTCTCATTGTTTATAGATCCTCAAGCCCTCATGCTTGTGATTCTTCATTGATAGACTCTTCCAGTCCTTTCCAGAGCCTCCATCATCATGTGGAATATGGTCAGTTTAATTCACCCTTTGGGACTATTGTTCCTGAGTCTGTACTTAAGGCTTAGAAGTACAGTGTCAAGGCATCCAAAAGTGGGTAAAAGATGTAGAAGAGAGAAACGTCAACCTTCGGCAAAGGAAACTAAGGAATATTTCTACGTTGGCATTGTCTAGCTTCCAACTGTTCCTGGATAGTTATATCTTGTTCAATGGCTACCCATGAGCGTTCAAGTTCAACCCGGTTAGTAGCCGTTTTAAGAATTGTGTCGAAAAGGTTTAAGGCAATGTGCGTTTGGTTCGATAGTCTGAGTTCGATGTTAGGTTGTGTTGGTACAGGGACAGTCATGGAGGAACAGTAAAGGTGGCAAAAACTTCGGAGAGAGATTAAGTGTTGTCTCAATTTGGTCGTATAAAAGAGAATTTATGGTTTTAGGAATAAAATAGGGATGCAAATCAAAGGCTCTTTCCCATAATTGTATTATATTTTAATAAAGTATGAGGTGGGAGAAAAACATTTAGTTGTCTATAGTGTAAGGCTCCTATCAGAGGGAAACCTCACATATAAAAAAAAGAGGAAAATTGTAAGGAAATAATCGATGTAGTAGAGAATATGTGTAGAATCCTGAAAATGTAGACTGGTCTTACACCCGTTGATAGCTGGTACAGAGGAAAAATAGTAAATAATTGCAGAAAACCAAAATTCATTCGCTATAGTAGTGGTCGCACTAAATTATAACGAAGCACATCAGTTAAGAATATGAAATGAAATGAAATATGAGATACAAGGAAGCAAACTTGTAACACAGTCATGACGGAATTGAGAATCTTCAGATTTTCTTGTATTAACTTCTCAAATGTAAAAAACTCTGTTACAATCGACACAAAAAGGTACAGCCTTGTTTATTTCTTTCTCTGGTATATTTATACAATTTTACAAATAAGATAGAATCTCAATAGTCACAAAATTTTGATTACGACAGGGAGGAGGGAAATCGCTCCATTTCTCCTTCTTTGTCTTCACTTGGTGCCAAACGTTTGTCATCACGTGGGCTCGGTACAGGCGACAGATCTTTCAACCAGCTGAGATATTAGCCGCGACGGTTCTTCTTGGCAGCTAGCTTCAAAGAAGTAACATTCTCGGGCTAACTGCTGCAACCTATCTTCCATCTGCCCATCTATGATGTCGATGGTACATAATTGTATGCCGGGTTTAATCATGCATTTATCTCCTTGGACTATGTCCACCGTAGTCATCTGAGAGATATCGGTTGAATCTCTTTCTTCCTTTTCCTTCAGATCAAGCGAGATCTTTTCCACATTCATTTGCATCAACGTCCCGGCATCGCCCCCGCTGTCAATTCCCAACATCTCGCCGTCTATAGAATTTAAGGCCTCCTATAAGGAATTGGTTATATTTTGGGCTTGCTACTTGCCTTTGGCGATGTTATGCTCCCATTCCTTTAATAGAATATTTCCTCTAGTTTTCTCCGAAATGGTGAACCTGGGAGTACCTGCCGAAACCCTCTTGTTCATGGCTATCACAGCCTCCTGGAAGGCGACCCGAGCCACTCCGACATCCCTTTCTCTGGCAGATAAGTTCTCAGAAACTTGATTGACCAACAGACAGTTGTCCTAGATCGCTTCTACCTTGGAGAGAAAATTTCACTGCGCCGCAGAGACTCTGCTCCGAATATCGATCCCCTGGGATTTGAACATCCCCATGTCTATCATTTTGTTCTCGACGATATCCACCCTAGCCTACAGCTGTTCGATCAAATCCCTTTGCTGGCTCATTTTCATCCGACCATCCTGGACCACCAACTTTGCTTGCTCGAGCTTAGTTTTGAGCATCTTTATCTCGTTCTTATCGTCCAACCTAGCCTGCTCCATTCCTACGCTTGCCTAGTATTTACCAGTCTCTGTTGTTGTGGCCAATTTGGCTTCAAGGGTCCTAATGAGGCGATTTTTTCTTTTAAGTTGGTTTTTTAAGAGCCTGACTGAAAATTGATTCACCGAGGCATATGCTCGTAGTGTCCCTGCTATCTCAGTGGCGAATTGATCATTCCTTTTGTCCTTTCCATCAGTT
The DNA here is from genome assembly GCA_010110895.2 of Picea sitchensis. Classification (NCBI taxonomy): domain Eukaryota; kingdom Viridiplantae; phylum Streptophyta; class Pinopsida; order Pinales; family Pinaceae; genus Picea; species Picea sitchensis. Next base: position 22,855 of record SNQJ01S0062034.1, on the reverse strand, counting down.
ATGACTTTATATTTCCTGGCAGTCGACTCTCCTTCTTGATAGAATTCCCTTTTCACTACTACCTTTCTCTTTTTATCAAAGAAAAACTCATTCGGAGGGAGTTCTTCTACTCGTATGGGCCTCATTTCTTCATCGAATATCCATCCTGCATCGATATTTCCCTACGTGGACTGCAAGGGGGTAACTGATGTGATGGGTTCTCTGATCTACTTCGCCAATTTTCCTGGAGTATCGACCAGACTCTGCTTCTTCGGTGGTTCTGGAGTCTTTATCTCTGTCTCCGAATTCTGTTTCTTTTGTGGGTCTGGAGTCTTTTCCTCTTCTTCCGGATTCTTCGTTTGTTCCCCCTCGTCCGGGTGTTTTACTTGGTTGGGAGTCGCATCCTTATAACCTTCGACATCTTTCGGTTTCATCTCTGAAGTATTTGGACCCTCACCTCGAAACACAATGAGAAGACAACTACGTCGATGTTCCTGGAACTTCAAAATGTCGACTCTTTCCTCGAGTGCCAAGGATTGCATCCGGGCTAGAATCTCCTCATAGGACCTTGCTCCTCGGAAAATGTCATCCAAGGGTGAATTCTCATGCTCAAATCTCTTGAGCCCGCAATTAGCCAAATGATTTCTCACGACCCTCTGTGGATCGTGCTTCTGGTATTCGATGGAGACCAAATTTAGGTTTTCTACGGCTGTCGCCTCAGCTTTGGCATTCCCGAAATCTAATAAAGAATAAGAATTCAAACCAATAGGAAATGATGGCCATATCTTCTTCAAGTACCCTTTAAGTTCTTTGCTTACACTGCCAATTACCATTTTCCAGGCAACCTCGTGACAAGCCAGCTTGTCGGGAATGAACAATGGTAGCGCATGCGGGGAAATAGAAGCCCTGAAAACTCTGAGGTATGAAAATTATTCTTCCACATACCAGTCTTCTATGCTGCTCAGATTCATTACTATGTTGTTCGAGATCCGGGGTGGCAGGTGACAAAAAATGGTGACATGTAGAGGCACCATCACCCAGTTAAATATTTCATACGCAAAATTTTCCGCTTTATTTTCCCATAATTTTGCATGATATACATGTATGGGTTCGTCTTTGGCGGGAGACCAACTCCAGCTCATCAATGGAAATGGTGTCATAGAAAAAATTGCGTCCATAATATATGTAGACATGAAGAATGACGACGCCTTCCCATTCTCCTTCTTCTCCCGATACTCTGTGACCCGAATGGTTAAGCTATCTGAAAGCATCTTTGCCCAGTTAAAGGAACAGCCTTCGGCGACCCGAAACATTAGAGGCACCCATGCAAGGAAAAAATGCGATGTGTCCTCTTTCCCATATAACCGGCATGTCATCATGGCCACATATCTGTACTGTGGTTCTAACGAAGCGATTGAATATATGTCGTGGGTATCAGCTCTGAACTTCGCGGTGTTTGAAACCCAATCTTTTATCAAACTGGATATGGTTTTATCATACTGTTTGCATTCCTTCTCCTTGAACTCATCCAAGAACTCAGTGCCATATGTGTAGTTCGACGTCGTGGTCAACTTATACATGGTTTGCAGATGCTCCGGCTGGAAAGTCCTGATGGTGACTCTCTGCTCATTCATGATAGTCCTGGTCGGTATGTTCACATGGTCCAATGCCCATCAGACCATATCATAATATGAAAGCAACCGCGGTCTGGCTGCCACTCTGGGCATTCCGGATTTGACGACTATTTTTTACTTGGTTGGTAAATCATCTTTTTCGTTGTCGTCAGAGTCGTCGGAATAATCCACCAATTCTGCTTGCAGAATATATGAAACATATGACCAGTTCAGGACCGAGTTGATACTTCGGGGAGAAGTATCAGAGACATTATCCAAGCCTTGTCCTGAAACCTCAACATTTTCCTTTGATGCTTTTCGCGGAGCCATGGCTGAAGCTTGCGTTTTATCTCTTCTGCGATAGAACTGCGTATACATACAGAAGTCAGTTTACCCAGAGGTGATGTGCTCTGCACGTTATGAAAGTGAATTTGTTATAATAAAACACATATCTTATATATACTCAAAAAACTCGGTACCTTTCAGAACAAGTCTATCAAATCACATTTGGAAATAAATTCTGCCATAAAAATCCAATCTTAAAATCATCGATTTACCCTATTTCCTCATTAATGTCATAAATTTTGGCGGTTTTAAAATCTCAGTTGACGCATGGAGGAAAAGGATACCTCATAAATCGCACGGACATCAAAGTGCAGGATATTCATTGATTTAGCTTAATTAATCCGGTTTTACCGTTGTTAACACGGTTTCGGTACTTGTTATATCGGGGATTTTCCTTTAACATTTTGAGTCTCTAACACCCGAGACTGCGAAGATCGATTTTGGTTAATTAAGGTAATCGTGATTTGGAGCTTGATTAATTTTATAATTATTACATTGGCCATATCGCGACTCGGAGCTTCGAAGATAAGTTTCTTGGAGATTTACATGCCGAGCTGCGAAACCGCGAGATCACGATAACATGACTTAATTAAAAGGGAAGATAATCTTGGATTAAGTAATTAATTAATCACGTTATAATTGCATCGCGATTTCGTGAGTCGGGGTTTAGACGGTGAAACTTTCAAAAAGGACAACGTCGAGTGGTGAAATGCCGAGAGAATCCTTTACCACGGTTCAACTTTTACCCTTAACCTTGACATGAGTTACTCAAATAAGGAACTCGGGTTCTCGGCTATCGGGGCTATGACAACAAATTTTTGGGTTTGGCGAACACCGAGGCGCGAAACCCCGACGATGTTTAAACATGATTTAGGGAAAACTTTACCCTCATTAATGCCTTGAGTGAAAAGTTAAAACGACTTCGTTGTTTCGTGACTTGGGATGTGCAAACTGCATGTGTTATAGTATCTGATCTACGAGATCCCGAAGTAGAACGAAAGAGGAAACATTTTTACGAAAGGTGGGACTTGTTTCGAGAGAAGAATAATCATCGTTGCTCGCATGATCAAGCTTCATATATCATCGATATCTCAGAGGGAAAAATGAAAACCATTTTTAGATTTCAAGCATTAAGAATGAAACTTGTGAAGGGCTAGAAAAACAGGGGCAGCTCCAACATAGGCTCCAACTAGGGATCCTGCCTTCCTGTGAGGTGAGAAGAACAGTAGGCCACGTGCCAATATTGGGTAAATGGAGTCAAAATCTCAATCAAGCGAAAAGGTTCCCGAGAATAGGGTATCGAAGGGGGAAAAAGACTTCGTTCTTTACCTTGAAAAGCTTTTTCAAAATCAGATATTCCTTTTAAACATAGTTGTAGTTCCTTTCACAATTTTCCCTTTCCCGCTACTAAATTTAGGTATGTTTTAAGACAATCGAAATAGTCCTAGGAGACCCAACAGATCTTGCAGCTATCGGCTTGCACCAAAAGAATAAGATCATATGTTTTTAATTGGGGAGTCCCGTTCGAATTTGGGATGAGGATCAGGTTTTAAAAAGCATTGGTTACCAGAGTAGAGTGATATTCATGTATAACAGCCTTGCAGATATCTCAGACATTGCTTCACTACCAGTGAGCCTGTTCAGTACCCCGGTGAAGTTACCTAGCCCCTTTTACTGAATTTCCTTTCACCACTTCAGAATATATTTATGCATTTAAATACGGAGACGAGGGCAATCATTTCTGAATTTCCTTTCATCGTCTCTTGGACTAGGTGGGGGCAATCATTTCTGAATTTCCTTTCACCACCTGTCTTATAATTTATTTATTTTAGAGCGCGAAGATGGGGGCAATCAGTTTGTATCAGGGCTGATATCTGTGTAATATTTTGCATTATAGGTCTGTCAACTTACTTTGATTACTCGGTACCAACCTTCCCTTGACCTTCACAACATATTGGTTCTTAGGGAGAAAAAGGAAAATAACTTTTTAAGGGAATTCTATTTGAGCAAGCTTCAATCCTCCGATGTCGTTGAAAAACCTAGGAAAATTAGGATTACTCTAAACATTCCTTCGCTTAGCAGAGGATCGAGTAGTTGTGAAGACCCGCTTTCTTCCCACAATCTGTTTTGAAACTCACAAGGTTGAAACGAAAAACTTTTATCCCTTCGTATATGAAACAGAGAGATGGTGACTTGTTAAAAGTTAAACCCGAAGATAGAAAGGATGCTAGGTAACGATTTACTGACTGAAAATACAGAGGTAAAACCATTCAAAACTGACTCTTGAAGATATTTTTGGGGATAATTTACTTGACTGACTATTTTTAGATTGGGTGAATCGCTTAAATTGTCTTAATTTTTTCGGAGATTATCAAATCAAGAAACAATTCTTTTATCTATCATTTCAACTGATATTGCAGTTTGAATGGCGTTACCTCGGTTTTCTTTAACAGTCCTTTATAACATGTCTTTTGAGAAATCTCATCTTTACCTTTTCATCCCACTTTCTTTGAGCAATATGAAACTACTTTAGGTATCACCTGTTTAATGACGATTTATTTCTGACACTGACTTTCAGATTACTTTTCCTACTTGTTTTGTATGTCGTTGGAATCCTGTAAAAGACAAATATGGATCTTATCCGAAATGTGTCGAAAGTTTATGAACGAAAAAATAGAAAATCAAAAAGCAATGTTCAAATCGAAAATACATGTATGTACACAAAATATATATAATGAAATTTATTTATTTATAAAATTTATTTATTTATTTATTTGAATCTGGTGACTGTTACGTCATGTAATGCTTTAAATACCGCCCGTTGAAAGGGGCACTGAGGACTTCTCCATCTATATTTTCCAGTAGGAAATAATTTTTTCCTTCCAGAGCCGACCCTGAATGGTTCATACCAGAGGTGGTCAAATTTACTATGCTTCACGACTTCTTCCTTTCTTGCATCCCATCTTAGCACTAAATCGTCTGGGAGGAATTCCCTGTCCTTTCCCTTGCGGTCGAACAATGCTTTCATATCATCTTGGTACTTCTGCATCTTTTCATCAACTTCAAATCTATGCTGTTGAACCTCAATCAGCTGATTAATTCTCCTGGTTACATGATTGGGTTCTTTGTTCTGATCTTGCCATAACTTTATCACTGGTAGCGCCAGGTTTATAGGTAGAATGAAATCTGTCCCATAGACCATTTGAAATGGTGAAATGTCGATAGACCTTTTAGTGCTGATGCGGTTTTCCCATAATGCGTATTTTAAGTGCACATGCCAAGACCTTTTATTTTCATCCAATACTTTCTTGATTATATTTACCAGGCTCTTGTTAGATGACTCAGCCAATCCATTCCCCTGAGGGTAATATGTTGTGGAATGACCGAGAACAATGTTATACTTTTGACAGAAGCTGATCATAGCCATATATTTAAAGGCCTGGGCATTGTCAGTAACTATCTTTTGAGGACAACCAAATCTTGACAAAATATTATCTTCCAAGAACTTGATTACCACCGAGTCTGTTGCCCTTTTCGTTGGAATGGATTCCACCCACTTAGTAAAATAAACTGTAGTTGTCAAGATCCACTTATGTTGAGCACTGGAATGGGGATTAATCTCGCCTTTGAAGTCTAGACCCCATTGCTGAAATGGGGTTTAAGCTTTGACTGGAACTAGAGGCAGTGCCGAGAGCTTCTGTTTACCTATGAATAGTTGACAAGGGTTGCAGGCACACACTTTGGCATTGACATCCGAAAAGAGTTTCGGCTAGTAGTACCCAGCCCTCAAGATCTTGTAAGCTGTATCTCTCCATGAGTGATGCCCCCCACAGACTCCCTCATGAAATTCATCTATAACCTGCTGAGTTTCCGATTCGACTAAACAGACTAACAGGAAACTGAGTGGATCTTTCCAATATAGTTGACTTTCGACGATACAATATTTAACTGCATGGAGTTTTAAAGTTATGGCTTTAGATGACGATAGTTCATTTGGGAATTTTAGGGTTAGCAAGTATGACACTATGTCTCTGTACCAACCCGATGATAAGAACTTCTCTTTGATCTTGTTTGGACTTGTTTCTTCATCCATCTCGTTTAGGTCTGTGTCTTCGTCTCTTTCCTGTAGGCAATTGATATCAAGGGCTCTGAAATTTGACTCAGCTAAGAGTTTGGCCAGGCCTTGCCCTTTTATCAATTTGGTCGGTTTAACCTCCGGATCGAATTCTTGGATTTTAGCGAGCCATCGCCCTCTTCTCCCATCACTGTCTGGCTGTACCAATATATCTTTCACAGAACTGGTAGGCACGTACGCGATTATCTTTGAATGTAGCACATAAGTTCTGAATGCCTTTAATGCTTTTACAATTGTGTACACCTGTTTTTATATTATGTCATACTTTAGTTCTGCATCTCTAAGGCTCTTGCTAAAAAACACGATTGGTTCTTCGAATCCCTCTTCATTATTTTGTAGGAGCACCGCGACGATAGTATGTTTGGAGGCAAATGAGAAGATAAGAAAATCTTTCAGATAGTTTGGGCTTGCTAACACAGGTGCCTCGCTTATGACATTTTTAATATGCGCGAACGATGCTCTGGGCTCGATTGTCCAATTTACTTCGTTGTCTTTCTTCAACATCCCTGTGATCAATTTGACAATCTCAACGAAATTGGAAATAAACCTTCGTAAAAAAATTATTCTTCCTAAGAAAGATTGAATCTCTTTTATATTTCTGGGAATACTTATAGTATCTATTGCTTCAATCCTCTTAGGGTCAATCCTGATTCCATCCCTAGATACAATATGACCCAAAAGATTACCTTCCTGCATAGCGAAATGTGATTTCTTTGGGTTCAAAGATAGACCAAACCTGTGGCATTTTTCAAAAGTCTGTTTAAGATGGATCAAGTGTTCTTCATCGGTTTTGGAGAAAATCGTCAAATCATCAAGGTAAATAACTACGAACTTGTCCCTTTCTCCTATGAAAGCGATGTCCATAGCGTGTTGGAATGTAGACCCTACATTCATCAAACCAAAAGGCATTTTTTCATACATAAACATACCCCATGGTGTGGTGAAAGAAGTTTTTTTCCTATCTTGTTCATTCATAGCGATTTGATTATAACTAGAGAACCCATATATCATAGACATTCGGTTTGCTCCAACAACTTTTTCTAACACATGGTCCATTTTAGGCAGCGGATAATTATCCTTGAGAGACGACTTATTTAAGCTTCATAAATCCACACACAGTCTGATTTCCCCACTCTTCTTCTTGAACGGGACCAGGTTTGGTACCCAGTCCGAGTATCTTAGAGGTACAATTATTTTCGCGTCTAAAAGTTTCTTAACTTCTTTTTCGATCACAGGTAACAAAATGGGGTTAATCTGTCTAAGATTTTTCCAAAATGGTTTGACCCCAGGCTTCAAGGGTATCTTGTGATCAATTATGGAAGTGTCATACGTTCTTAACTCATCATAAGACCAAGCGAAAACATCTTTATACTGTCTGAGTAGGTCTTTGTACTTATCTTTTACTTCGGGATGGAGGAACTTGGATATTTTTACCACCTTGGATTCTTTTTGAGTTCCTATATCACATCCCTCCACTTCTTCTGGTTGGGGTTGCAAAGTGGATTTCACAGGTACGTTGTTCTAGTAAAAAAGTCTTTCTAAAGGAATCAATCCTTTCGGAATTTGGTTGCTTTTAAGGACCAACATACGATGATCCGCAATTTTTTCTCGGGAAGGTTTCACGATCTTCCCCCTCTTGCATGATCCACATCGGGTCGTTTTGATTTTCTTGGTCTGCATGAGTTTCAGAGAATTCCCCCACTGCTGCAAGAAATTTCTTAATTTGTTCGTCATCCTCAAAAACCTGCCAGTGTCAGATATTGTCTGGTATAGAGGGTTTGTATCTGATTTCAATGTGATACTTCAATTTGAAAGTCGTGGGAGGAGAGAATGTTGAAACTGCTTTTGCCAATGCATCAGCATGTAAATTCTCTGCACGAGGGATAAAGTGGAAATTTACAGATGAGAATTTTTTTTCCATGAGATCCCAAGCACAATTTCTGTATGTTCTTAGTCTGGGATGCTTGGCTAGGTACTGTCGGTTTATTTGTTTGACTATTAACTCTGCATCACCGTATACCTCCAAGTTACTTATATTTAGTTTTTTGGCAGCCTCTAATCCTAAGATCAACTCTTCATATTCGCATACATTGTTAGTGTAATCTATGTCCCACTGTAGTCGATAGGAAAAAAGAACAATGAACTTACCTTCGAGAGCCACTAAAAGCACTCCTACACCCGCCCCCTCAGAAGATGAAGCACTGTCAAAATACATTTTCCAGACACCATTGTTACATAGATCTTCTGTCATGTAATATGATTCTTCTTTCTCTATATCGTTTTCTTCCGGAAAACCATCTAAACCATCATCAAAAGACAAGATACAATTTCCCAGATCTTGGTCCGCAATGTAAATAGGGAAGTTGTTTAGGTTTTGAGGGTCACTGACTGTATATGCTAATCTTGTTTCTCTGTATAACCGAGTGAAATGAACACCGAACACAAGAATTGTGGCAAATGTCATGTCCAACTGAAGAGAACCCCCTAACTTGGCTCCCCATGAACTAGATAACAACATGCCATACTTAGGGGGAATATCTGCGATAACCACATCCATCAGGATACTCTTAACCGGGACTTGCGCTAGGGTAACTACCAGATCTTTTATCATCCCCATACACTTTACCCTTCTCGAGTCAAAAGAGTATAGATTTCCATAAGGTATGGTGATCTGGAGACCCAACTTGTCCATTATAATTTTAGGCATAACGTTATGGGAGGCTTCGGAGTCTAACATGAAATTATGTAGCAACTGATCATACACATTCAGAGTGATATAAAAGGGAGAAATAATGTCTTTGGCCCCTTCAAAATGGGGGCCAAAAGTGATGTTAGGTTTGTCATCTTCCAGGTTTAGAACATCCGACTGGTTTTATAGCTCAGAGACGCCCATCGCTTTGGTAATCTGCTTCCGATAAACGGGGTTTTTTGCTAATTCTACCAAGGGGATGGGTATCTTAATTTTATTTATATCATATTCAAAACTGAAAGCTCCACTCACCTTGTCTGTTTATTTGGTTGAGACTTCCGAATCTTTTCTCTTCGACTTATTTATCTGGACCGCTTTATCACTCATGGTCCTAGTTGAAGACGTAACTTTATTTGTCGGTTCAGTTCCTTATGCTTGAGTTTCAACTTTTTCCACTTCGGACTCGTGTGTGCTTACCGTTTTCATTTTGTTGTTGGGTAATAAGGTCTCTTCTGAAGGAGGCTCATAAGCTTGACCTCTTTGGAGGATTTTCTTGGGTTGAGTAGTTGAGGTGGGCTTACTCTTAGATCTTAAGTTGTACTTTGGTTGAAACTCA
>SNQJ01S0062034.1:0-13468 GCA_010110895.2 Picea sitchensis | reverse complement strand
TGACTTTCGACGATACAATATTTAACTGCATGGAGTTTTAAAGTTATGGCTTTAGATGACGATAGTTCATTTGGGAATTTTAGGGTTAGCAAGTATGACACTATGTCTCTGTACCAACCCGATGATAAGAACTTCTCTTTGATCTTGTTTGGACTTGTTTCTTCATCCATCTCGTTTAGGTCTGTGTCTTCGTCTCTTTCCTGTAGGCAATTGATATCAAGGGCTCTGAAATTTGACTCAGCTAAGAGTTTGGCCAGGCCTTGCCCTTTTATCAATTTGGTCGGTTTAACCTCCGGATCGAATTCTTGGATTTTAGCGAGCCATCGCCCTCTTCTCCCATCACTGTCTGGCTGTACCAATATATCTTTCACAGAACTGGTAGGCACGTACGCGATTATCTTTGAATGTAGCACATAAGTTCTGAATGCCTTTAATGCTTTTACAATTGTGTACACCTGTTTTTATATTATGTCATACTTTAGTTCTGCATCTCTAAGGCTCTTGCTAAAAAACACGATTGGTTCTTCGAATCCCTCTTCATTATTTTGTAGGAGCACCGCGACGATAGTATGTTTGGAGGCAAATGAGAAGATAAGAAAATCTTTCAGATAGTTTGGGCTTGCTAACACAGGTGCCTCGCTTATGACATTTTTAATATGCGCGAACGATGCTCTGGGCTCGATTGTCCAATTTACTTCGTTGTCTTTCTTCAACATCCCTGTGATCAATTTGACAATCTCAACGAAATTGGAAATAAACCTTCGTAAAAAAATTATTCTTCCTAAGAAAGATTGAATCTCTTTTATATTTCTGGGAATACTTATAGTATCTATTGCTTCAATCCTCTTAGGGTCAATCCTGATTCCATCCCTAGATACAATATGACCCAAAAGATTACCTTCCTGCATAGCGAAATGTGATTTCTTTGGGTTCAAAGATAGACCAAACCTGTGGCATTTTTCAAAAGTCTGTTTAAGATGGATCAAGTGTTCTTCATCGGTTTTGGAGAAAATCGTCAAATCATCAAGGTAAATAACTACGAACTTGTCCCTTTCTCCTATGAAAGCGATGTCCATAGCGTGTTGGAATGTAGACCCTACATTCATCAAACCAAAAGGCATTTTTTCATACATAAACATACCCCATGGTGTGGTGAAAGAAGTTTTTTTCCTATCTTGTTCATTCATAGCGATTTGATTATAACTAGAGAACCCATATATCATAGACATTCGGTTTGCTCCAACAACTTTTTCTAACACATGGTCCATTTTAGGCAGCGGATAATTATCCTTGAGAGACGACTTATTTAAGCTTCATAAATCCACACACAGTCTGATTTCCCCACTCTTCTTCTTGAACGGGACCAGGTTTGGTACCCAGTCCGAGTATCTTAGAGGTACAATTATTTTCGCGTCTAAAAGTTTCTTAACTTCTTTTTCGATCACAGGTAACAAAATGGGGTTAATCTGTCTAAGATTTTTCCAAAATGGTTTGACCCCAGGCTTCAAGGGTATCTTGTGATCAATTATGGAAGTGTCATACGTTCTTAACTCATCATAAGACCAAGCGAAAACATCTTTATACTGTCTGAGTAGGTCTTTGTACTTATCTTTTACTTCGGGATGGAGGAACTTGGATATTTTTACCACCTTGGATTCTTTTTGAGTTCCTATATCACATCCCTCCACTTCTTCTGGTTGGGGTTGCAAAGTGGATTTCACAGGTACGTTGTTCTAGTAAAAAAGTCTTTCTAAAGGAATCAATCCTTTCGGAATTTGGTTGCTTTTAAGGACCAACATACGATGATCCGCAATTTTTTCTCGGGAAGGTTTCACGATCTTCCCCCTCTTGCATGATCCACATCGGGTCGTTTTGATTTTCTTGGTCTGCATGAGTTTCAGAGAATTCCCCCACTGCTGCAAGAAATTTCTTAATTTGTTCGTCATCCTCAAAAACCTGCCAGTGTCAGATATTGTCTGGTATAGAGGGTTTGTATCTGATTTCAATGTGATACTTCAATTTGAAAGTCGTGGGAGGAGAGAATGTTGAAACTGCTTTTGCCAATGCATCAGCATGTAAATTCTCTGCACGAGGGATAAAGTGGAAATTTACAGATGAGAATTTTTTTTCCATGAGATCCCAAGCACAATTTCTGTATGTTCTTAGTCTGGGATGCTTGGCTAGGTACTGTCGGTTTATTTGTTTGACTATTAACTCTGCATCACCGTATACCTCCAAGTTACTTATATTTAGTTTTTTGGCAGCCTCTAATCCTAAGATCAACTCTTCATATTCGCATACATTGTTAGTGTAATCTATGTCCCACTGTAGTCGATAGGAAAAAAGAACAATGAACTTACCTTCGAGAGCCACTAAAAGCACTCCTACACCCGCCCCCTCAGAAGATGAAGCACTGTCAAAATACATTTTCCAGACACCATTGTTACATAGATCTTCTGTCATGTAATATGATTCTTCTTTCTCTATATCGTTTTCTTCCGGAAAACCATCTAAACCATCATCAAAAGACAAGATACAATTTCCCAGATCTTGGTCCGCAATGTAAATAGGGAAGTTGTTTAGGTTTTGAGGGTCACTGACTGTATATGCTAATCTTGTTTCTCTGTATAACCGAGTGAAATGAACACCGAACACAAGAATTGTGGCAAATGTCATGTCCAACTGAAGAGAACCCCCTAACTTGGCTCCCCATGAACTAGATAACAACATGCCATACTTAGGGGGAATATCTGCGATAACCACATCCATCAGGATACTCTTAACCGGGACTTGCGCTAGGGTAACTACCAGATCTTTTATCATCCCCATACACTTTACCCTTCTCGAGTCAAAAGAGTATAGATTTCCATAAGGTATGGTGATCTGGAGACCCAACTTGTCCATTATAATTTTAGGCATAACGTTATGGGAGGCTTCGGAGTCTAACATGAAATTATGTAGCAACTGATCATACACATTCAGAGTGATATAAAAGGGAGAAATAATGTCTTTGGCCCCTTCAAAATGGGGGCCAAAAGTGATGTTAGGTTTGTCATCTTCCAGGTTTAGAACATCCGACTGGTTTTATAGCTCAGAGACGCCCATCGCTTTGGTAATCTGCTTCCGATAAACGGGGTTTTTTGCTAATTCTACCAAGGGGATGGGTATCTTAATTTTATTTATATCATATTCAAAACTGAAAGCTCCACTCACCTTGTCTGTTTATTTGGTTGAGACTTCCGAATCTTTTCTCTTCGACTTATTTATCTGGACCGCTTTATCACTCATGGTCCTAGTTGAAGACGTAACTTTATTTGTCGGTTCAGTTCCTTATGCTTGAGTTTCAACTTTTTCCACTTCGGACTCGTGTGTGCTTACCGTTTTCATTTTGTTGTTGGGTAATAAGGTCTCTTCTGAAGGAGGCTCATAAGCTTGACCTCTTTGGAGGATTTTCTTGGGTTGAGTAGTTGAGGTGGGCTTACTCTTAGATCTTAAGTTGTACTTTGGTTGAAACTCAGCCATTATCATCTCAGTTTCGGGTTGAGATTCACAGAGATCAATGTGATCACCTTCCTCACCCTTATTCGATGGTTGAGGCATGTTTAGATATTTTTCATAGTCTTCTCGAGTCAGATATGGTTGATTACATTCATCACCGAAGTTCGTGACATCATTTACCGAATCTCCGAAGTCCTGAAAATCGTTTGCTCCTATAAAATTTTCACTCTTTAAGGGAGCCTGTATTCTTTTATCTTCATTTTTTATTTGTCTTTGTTGGTTCGGGGGGTTGGGGTTCCTCTTGAAATCCTTCTTGGGGAAAGAGTCAGCTTTGGCCTGTTCAATTTCCATTCTGGATATTTTATTTGCCAGTTCTTTAATCACTCTGGCCATATTGTCCACCCTATCGTATGCGGATCTATTTGAACCTGAAGGACCTGCTTGTTCTCTAAAGCGTTTGGTCTCTTAGTTTCCAGTCTCTAATTTAGCTTTGAGATTACCCAAAGCCATCATATTAGACTCTATTTCTACTGCATCGTCCTACATTCAGTTTAAGGTGGCTCCCCTTCTCTCTCGCAAAAGGAGTGCAAAATCCGGTTCGAAAGCTCCAGCGAAGGTTAATTTGGCCGCGGGTTGGGATGGTTTAACCTCCGCTGGGATCTTATTATATAGTTTGTTGAATCTCTGAATAAATTCCATGACTATTTCTGAGTTCTTTTTCCTTAAAGACCCAAATTCGGTTAAATAATATAGATGGTCTTTTCTCTCACCCCATTGTCTTCCAAAGCATCATAAGACAAGATAGAAGCTGTGGGTAGGATCCAAAACCATGTTCGGACCTGACCTTCGAAGGTTTGTACAAGGAGTCTTGAATATACGTCCTCATGCTCGATACCTAGAATGTCAGCGAATTGATCAAAGAAATTAATATGTTCTGTTGCGGTTAGATCCCCTTCCCCGATGAATTTTGGTAGATTTTTTATGTAATTTTCGGGAAGGTCATGTAGAGGGATGGGAAATACTAAGGGATCATATCTGGATGCAACTTTCGCAAAAACTCTGGGAGGGGGGCAGGTCCTTGGCCTCCAACTCCTCCTAGAGGAGCTCCTCCCCCTCCTCCTCCGATGAACCCTCCACCTCCTCCTACAAACCCTCCACCTCCTCCTCCGGCAGCTGCCATTGTTATTTGTGGAAAGTTATAAAGGGGGTTTTGTAAAATTAAAAGTGACTCTTTTTTTTCTTCGCAAAGAGGGAAATCTGATGAGGCAAGATAAGGGATGCGAGGACTCGGTTCCTCGGACTTGCAAGAAACAAAATCAGGAGAACCTACGGGTGTGGAAACCAAGTGTGTAACAGACTCCTCAGAATTTGGAGAAGTCGGGAAATTCAATTGAAGAAAAGGTGGTATGTCAAAATTCGATGAACTTTCAATAGGGCCCTTTCCTTTGTGTACTAATGGGACTGTCGGAAGAATATCACTCCTAATTTCAGATCAATTTGGCATTGAAACTTTAGTATCAAATAGAGGACTGAGAGAAGTTGAGGGCTCGGATGAACTCTTAGTCTTCAGTGGTGGGGTTTTAAGTTTGTAAACTACAGCGGTTGTCTTAAGAGAGCCTCTCGCCTTTAGAATCTTTTCGGGATCGGTAATGGGAAGAATCTGCTTACCATCCGGGTTTTGTCTGGTATTCCTTCGATCGGATGCCAGTTTATTATTTGTGGAGTCGCCAAGTGAAAGATTATGAAGCCTTAAAATGTTTTTACTCTTTGTTCACTATCAAAGGGTAACACTTTCAACGAAAAACAAATGTCGTTTTCCCAGGGAAAAAGATTTCGTAACATCAGTCCCCGACAACGGCGCCAGAAAGATGTTGTTCCTGAGTCTGTACTTAAGGCTTAGAAGTATAGTGTCAAGGCATCTGAAAGTGGGTAAAATATGTAGAAGAGAGAAACGTCAACCTTTGGAAAAGGAAACTAAGGAAGATCTCTACATTAGCGTTGTCTAGCTTCTAACTGTTCCTGGATAGTTATGTCTTATTCAATGACTGCCCATGAGTGTTCAAGTTCGACACGGTTAGTAGTCGTTTTAAGAATTGTGTCGAAAAGGTTTAAGGCAATGTGCGTTTGGTTCGATAGTCCGGGTTCGATGTTAGGCTGTGTTGGTACAGGGACAATCATGGAACAGTAAAGGTGGCAAAAACTTCAGAGAGAGATTAAGTGTTGTCTCAATTTGGTCGTATAAAAGAGAATTTACGGTTTTAGGAATAAAATAGGGATGCAAATCAAAGGCTCTTTCTCGTAACTGTATTATATTTTAATAAAGTATGAGGTGGGAGAAAAACATTTAGTTGTCTATAGTGTAAGGCTCCTATCAGAGGGAAACCTCACGTATAAATAGAAGAGGAAAATTGTAAGGAAATAACTGATGTAGCAGAGAATATGTGTAGAATCCTGAAAATGCAGACTGGTCTTACACCCGCTAATAGCTGGTACAGAGGAAGAACAATAAACAATTGTAGAAAACAAAAATTCGTTCGCTATAGTAGTGGTCATACTAAATTATAACGAAGCACATCAGTTAAGAATATGAAATGAAATGAAATATGAGATACAAGGAAGGAAACTTGTAACACAATCGTGATGGAATTGAGAATCTTCAGATTTTCTTGTATTAACTTCTCAAATGTAAAACACTCTATTACAATCGACACAAAAAGGTCCAGCCTTGTTTATTTCTTTATGTGGTATATTTATACAATTTTACAAATAAGATAAAATCTCAATAGTCACAAAATTTCATTTACGATAGGGAGGAGGGAAATCACTCCATTTTTCCTTCTTTGTCTTCACTTGGTGCCAGACGTTTTTTGTCACGTGGGCTCGATACAAGCGACACATCTTTCAACTAGCTGAGATATTAACAAAGACGGTTATGCTTGGCAGTTGGCTTCAAAGAAGTAACATTCTCGGGCTAACTGTTGCAGCTTGTCTTCCATCTTCCCATCTATGATGTTGATGGTACATAATTGTACGTTGGGTTTAATCATGCATTTATCTTCTTGGACTATGTCCACTGTAGTCATCTGATAGATATTGACTGAATCTCTTTCTTCCTTTTCCTTCAGATCAAGCAAGATCTTTTCCACATTCATTTACATCAACGTCCCGGCATCGCCCCCGCTGTCAATGCCCAACAGCTCATCGTCTATAGAATTTAAGGCCTCCTCTAAGGAATTGGTTATATTTTGGGCTTGCTTCTTGCCTTCACCGATGTTATGCTCCCATTCCCTTAATAGAATATTTCCTCTGGTTTGCTCGAACATGGTGAACCTGGGAGTACCTGTCAAAACCCTATTGTTCGTGGCTATCACAGCCTCCTGGAAGGCGACCCGAGCCACTCCGACATCCCTTTCTCTGGCAGATAAGTTCTCGAAAACCTGATTGACCAATAGAAAGTTGTCCTGAATCTCTTCTACCTTGGCGAGGAAATTTCGCTGCGCTGTAGAGAATCTGCTCTGAATCTCGATCGCCTGGGATTTGAACATCCCTATGTCTATCATTCTGTTCTTGGAGATCTCCACCCTAGCCTGCAACTGTTCGATCAAATCCCTCTGTTGGTTTATTTGCATCTGACCATCCCAGACCACCAGCTGTGCTTGCTCGAGCTTAGTTTTGAGCATCTCTATCTCTTTCTTATTGGCCAACCTGGCCTGCTCCATTCCTATGCTCGCCTGGTCTTTAGCAGTCTCTATTGTTGTGGCCAATCTGGCTTCAAGGGTCCTAATGAGGCGATTTTTTATTTTAAGTTGGTTTTTTAATAGCCCGACTGAAAATTGATTCACTGAGGCATATGCTCCTAGTGTCCCTTCTATCTCAGTGGTGAATTGCTCATTCCTTTTGTCCTTTCCATCAGTTATGACTTTATATTTCTTGGAAATCGACTCTCCTTCTTGATAGAATTCCCTTTTCACTACTACCTTTCTCTTTTTATCAAAGAAAAACTCATTCGGAGGGAGTTATTTTAATGTTATGGGCCTCATCTCTTCACTGAATATCCATCCTGCATCGATATTTCCCTGCGTCGACTACAAGGGGGTAACTGATGTGATGGGTTCTCCGATCTACTTCGCCAATTTTCCTGGAGTATCGACCAGACTCTGCTTCTTCGGCGGTTCTGGAGTCTTTATATCTGTCTCTGAATTCTGTTTCTTTGGCGAGTCAGGAGTATTTTCCTCTCCTTATGGATTTTTTGTTTGTTCCCCCTCGTCCTGGTGTTTTCCTTGGTCGTGAGTTGTATCCTTAGAACCTTCGGCATCCTTCGGTTTCGTCTCCGAAATACCTGGACCCTCACCTCACAACACAATGGGAAGGCAACTATGTCGATGTTCCTGGAACATTAAAACATCGACTCTTTCCTCGGGTGCCAAGGATTGCATCCGGGCTAGAATCTCCTCATAGGACCTTTCTCCTCGGAAAATGTCATCCGAGGGTGAATTCTCATGATCAAATCTCTTGATCCCATGATTAGCCAAATGATTTCTCACAACCCTCTGTGGTTCGTGCTTCTTATATTCGATGGAGACCAAATTTAGGTCTTCCAGGGATGCCTCCTCAACTTTGGTATGCCTGAAATCTAATAAAGAATAAGAATTCAAATGAATAGGAAACGATGACCATACCTTCTTCAAGTACCCTTTAATATCTTTTCTTACACCACCAATTACCATTTGTCGGGAAACCTCGCGACAAGCCATTTTGTCGGGAATGAACAATGGTAGCGCATGCGGGGGAATAGAAGAATCGAAAACTCTGAGGTATGAAAATTCTTCTTCCACATATCAATCTGCTATGCTGCTCAAATTCATTACTATGTTGTCCGAGATCCGGGGTGGCGGGTGACCAAAAATGGTGACATGCAGAGGCACCATCACCCAGTTAAAAATTTCATACGCAAAATTTTCTACTTTATTTTCCCATAATTTTGCATGATATACATGTATGGGTTCGTCTTTGGCGGGAGTCCATCTCCAACTCATCAATGGAAATGGTGTCATAGAACAAATTGCATCCATAATATATGCGAACATGAAGAATGACGACGCCTTCCCATTCTCCTTCTACTCCCGATACTCTGTGACCCGATTGGTTAAGCTATCTAAAAGCATCTTTTCCTAGTTAAAGGAATAGCCTTCGGTGACCTAAAATATTAGAGGCACCCACGCAAGGAAAAAATGCGATGTGTCCTCTTTCCCATATAACTGCCATGTCATCATGGCCACATATCTGTACTGTGGTTCTAACGAAGCGATTGAATATATGCCGTGGGTATCAGCTCTGAACTTCGCAGTGTTCGAAACCTAATATTTTATCAAACTGGACATGGTTTTATCATACTATTCGCATTCCTTCTCCTTGAACTCGTCTAAGAACTCAGCGTCGTATGTGTAGTTTGACGTTGTGGGAAGCTTATACATGGTTTGCAGATGCTCCGGCTGGAAAGTCCTAATGGTGACTCTCTGCTCGTTCATGATAGTCCTGGTCGATATGTCCACATGGTCTAATGCCCATCAGAACATATCATAATATGGAAGAAACCGCGGTCTGGCTGCCACTCTGTGCATTCCAGATTGGATGACTATTTTGTACTTGGTGGTTAAATCATCTTTTTCGTTGTCGTCAGAGTCGTCAGAATAATCCACCAATTCTGCTCGAAAAATATCTGAAACATATGACCAGTTCGGGACCAAGTTGATACTTCGGGGAGAAGTATCAGAGACATTGTCCGAGCCTTGTCTAGAAACCTCAACATTTTCCTTTGATGCTTTTCGCGGAGCCATGGCTAAAGCTTGCGTTTTAGCTCTTCTGCGATAGAACTACGTATACATACAGAAGTCAGTTTACTCAAAGGTGATGTGCTCTACGCACTATGAAAATGCATTTGTTATAATAAAACACAACTCTTATATATACTCAAAAAACTTGGTACCTTTCAGAACAAGTCTGTCAAATCACATTTGGAAATAAATTCTGCCATAAAAATCCAATCTTAAAATCATCGATTTACCCTATTTCCTCATTAATGTCATAAATTTTGGCGATTTTAAAATCTCAGTTGACGCATGGAGGAAAAGGCTACCTCGTAAATCATGCGGATATCAAAGCGTAGGATATTCATTGATTTAGCTTAATTAATCTAGTTTTACCGTTGTTAACAGTGTTTCGGTACTCGTTATATCAGGGATTTTCCTTTAACATTTTGAGTCTCTAACACCTGAGAGTGCGAAGATTGATTTTGGTTAATTAAGGTAATCGTGATTTGGAGCTTGATTAATTTTATAATTATTACATTCTCCATATCGTGACTCGGAGCTTCGAAGATAAGTTTCTGGGAGATTTACATGCCGATTTCCAAAACCGCGAGATCACGATAACATGATTTAAATAAAAGGGAAGATAATATTGGATTAAGTAATTAATTAATCACATTATAACTGCATCGTGATTTCGCGAGTTAGGGTTTAGACGGTGAAACTTTCAAAAAGGACAACGTCGAGTGGTGAAATGCCAAGAGAATCCTTTACCATGGTTCATCTTTGACCCTTAACCTTGACATGAGTTACTCAAATAAGGAACTCAGGCTCTCGTCTATCGGGGCTATGACAACAAATTTTTGGGTTTGGAAAACGCCGAGGCACGAAACCCCGACAACGTTTAAACATGAGTTAGGGAAAACTTTACCCTCGTTAATGCCTTGAGTGAAAAATTAAAACGACTTCATTGTTTTGTGACTCGGGATGTGCGAACTGCATGCATTATAGTATCTGATCTATGAGATCCTGAAGTAGAACGAAAGAGGAAACATTTTTACAAAAGGTGGGACTTGTTTAGAGAGTAGAATAATCATCTTTGCTCGTGTGATCAAGCTTCAGAGATCATCGATATCTCAGAGGGAAAAATGAAAACCATTTTTAGATTTCAAGCATTAAGAATGAAACTTGTGAAGGGATAGAAAAACAGTGGCAGCTCCAACAGGGACTGTCGACCCTTGTTTGTGTGATTTCTCATGTTTTGAATTTCCTTCAGATGAGGCTATCCTTGAAGCCATGACTATGGTTTCTATACTGTGGGAGGAATTACACCATGGTTTTTGTTTTCTTCCCTTTTGGGAGACTTTCCAGGTTGACTATCGAAGAGACTCTTGGTCTGAGCCTAGCGGTGGGATCTACCTGAACCAGTTTCATACATGAGTCATATCCCCCTAGATTCTTCTTTAAGACCTTTTTAGACTCTCTAAACATGAAAATATTGTCAAGCGATCTTGTTGTCCTTCATGCTTGTCAAACTAAAACTTGAAGGCACGTCTGTCTCATGGTAGTTTACCCCTTTTTTCGGTCTGAATGGTCAATTGTATGAACAAAGGTATACTCTAGCAACTTCAGTTCACTAGAAGAGTATTCTCAGTTATAAGTTGAGCCCTTTTTCAGGCCCGAGGGACTAAATTTGGAAAAAAGGAACCCCCATGGAGTCCATAGTTAATCTCTTTTCAGACTCCCTAAAATTGAAAAGATAGTCGAGTGAACTTGTTCCTTCACACTCGTTTTGGTCCAGAAGAACATCCCCTACAGAGTCCATAGTTAAGCTCTTTTTAGAATCCTTAAAATTGCAAAGATCGTCGAGTGACCTTGTTCTTTCACACTCATTAATTGGTTCAGAAAAAATCTACTGGCATGAGTTTACCCCTTTTTCCATCTTGGAGATTAAGGAGGAAAAAGGTACACCTTGAGAGATTTGCCTCGACGGGAAATTTCTCCTCAACAAATTTCACTTTTTCGGGCTAAGGAGACTAAATCTAGAAAAACACAGCGAGTCCATAGTTAAGCTCTTTTCAGACTCCTTAAAATTGAAAATATTGTCGAGTGATCTTTTCTTTGTCACACTTGTTAAAATGGTTTTGAATAGACGTCTTTTTGGTGCTATTTTACCCCTTTTTTTGAACCGACTAGACTACTTTCGAAAAAGGTACCCCAACGAAGTCTTCTTTTATGCTTTTTCAGAATCTCTAAAAATGAAAAACCACTGATATTACCTTCTTTGGGCTTGTTAAAATTACATTGAAGGGAATTATAATTGTTTCCTATCAATCACATTTGCATCCTTGCATATTTTGCCTAATTTTGTCTCCATTTTGCTCTCAACTGAACCTTTGAAGCATGCCTTATATGTAAGCCTTGTAACATTTTTCCTCTGCGTTTTGACACCTTGACCCATGGAGGAATTTTCTCGAGTGTCCTTTTCCTGCACATGTCTCCTTTCTCTGGGCATTAGTGTGTTCCTTGTGCTTGGAACTAGTATGCATGTGACAATCGTTCCTCCTTTGTAACCTAGCATTCTTTTATTCTTTTTCAAAGATCTTTCAAAATATCAAAAAAGACAAAAAAATCAAATATACCCCAAAAAGAGGATGGGAAAAGTATTTTCTTTTTATGGAAGCACAATGAGTCACCATTGGACAAAGCACATCCTTTCATCTATTCGTCAAGCTTTGGGATTTAATATGACCATAGGAAGTTGTTCTCGCTACATAGAGTTATGTCCTCCTCCATTTGGTTATTCTTCCAAACACATGGAGAGTTTTTGTTGCCTCCTACATCGTGAACTTATGTCAATGTCATGATGCTTGAGTCTGATCATCTATCGTGTTATTTTCCAAGGGAAGTTTTTACTGAGCTTGAGTCAACCCTTCTGTAGTTTGTCTCTTTCCCTCATGCCCGACCATCCCAAAAGTCCAATCAAGTCCTTGTTCGAAATCACTGAAGTTCTCTACCTAATCACCTAGATCCTCTTGTCTATTCCCAAAGAGTTGTCGAAGACATCTAGGTAGTGAATTCATACACTCACACTACACTCCTACTCAAGTTGTGAAGATATTGATGTTGTTTCTCGAGCTCTGAAGGCCTCATCTCTAGCCATCATGTGTCATTGGATTCTTGAGGATGGATACTATACATGTATATCTTTGCTTTTGAGATGTAGATCCGTTGTGTATTTCTCACAACTACACTTTATATAGTTATATGACATGGATTTGCAGTGTATTTGATTTGCAACCATGATTTATTTCATCCCTAGCATGGGTATGCCCGCCTCGGTGAGACAATTATTATTTTTGCAGATGGCACCTCCTGAACTCTGGTCCCAGGCTCACTCGCTTTGTACGTTGGTGAATGTATTTCAGCCATCAAATGATATTACAAACTCAAACATTAGGGGGCATATGTTATAACCCTAAATTGTGGCATACTTGCATACCTGGCATCAGGCCATCTTACTTTCTATTTTTGCCAAGAAATCACTGAGTAGCTCTTCTTAAAACCACTATTTTTGAAGATGTACGCTAGCTACACCACTACTACCTGTGTATGTATGCTAGTTGTACCACTATTTCCTGGGTACATATGCTAGATGCATAATTACAACCCGCATATGCCCACAAAAGTTCAAAAAATTAAAAAGTTGCAAGGAATTCGTTGAGATTACAGGCTATTGGGTAGTTTTCGAACTATCCCACTGTTGGCAAATATTTAACGGATAGTGAATGCTTGTCATTGATGGAAAGTACAACAGTGAAGATGGAATTAGTATAGGAAGTTTGTAATAGATAGGAAAACAGAAGATAAGTTCAGGAAGGTCGAATGATTGAAGGTGAATGATCGAAGGCAATGCAACATTGATCGAGTGATCGAAGATCTGTAAAGTTTGAGAAGAATTTCTGATCCTTGGATTCCATTCAAAATTCCCGAAAGAACGAGGGTCATCAGATATGAATGTAGACAAGAAGAGATAGTTGAAGAGGAGGACAAATCTCAGCCGTTAGATCCAAGCACAGGATCTGACCATCGTTGGATCAAGAAGAACTTGCACGTACTTTAAGGTACAAGGAGAAGCGGGCGTAATCGTGATATGCAAAATC
>SNQJ01S0062033.1:7515-31532 GCA_010110895.2 Picea sitchensis | reverse complement strand
GTAAAACAGAGGTAGCAGCCTCACATTGAGTTGGTGCTCAATTATAAATGATGTACAGAACTACAAAAGACTGCCTATCATTTCGAAGAAGAAGAGGTTTTCTCCCTTTATGGGTTTCCTCATGAAAATCTGTCTCTGTGTGTGCTTTATGTGTGACTGATGGTTTTTACTTTTACTGTACATATGCTGCATGCTGTTGATGATCACTTGAAGGAATATTAATAATGTTTTAAAAGGTATAAAATTGTTTAAGATTATAAACAACTGATTCACCCACCCCCCCTCTCAGTTGTTTTAGTATTTTCCAACAACATGGATATAGGAATGAGCACTTTGAAATCTTTGTTTTTCATCTATGGAGTTCAAATTTGTGTTCCGGGTGTATGTGTGATGCTCCCACCTGGTAATACGTTCTACAAGTGTTATGAGAGGAAAAATCTCTATGGCCAAGGGTAAACCACAACAGACAGGTATGACTGCAGAAATCAATTCAATTCCATTGTATGATATATAAACTAATATGCAAGATAAGAAAGAGGCCTACCTCGATCCAACATTTGATGATGTTCCACCATTGAGAACTTCGAACCAAAGCTTTATACTTGTAATAAGCTCTTAACAAACAAGTAAAGAAGGTATATAGTGATAATGTAAAGGGGTTAGCACATCAGATAGCATAATCCATTAATAAACATTACAAACATGCCCATGGATAATAATCATATATTTGCACGATACCAATAGGATGGTAAAGGATTATTTCTATTAATAATTGATCAAAAAAAGTGTCAACATTACAGACTTCCATGTTGGCACGGTTTGAAACCAAGGAACCAAGTTCCTTCCAATTGGGCCTCCACCACTTCAATCCTCCACTAAAGGCAAGCTCAAAGGAGAGAGACATTGAGGTTCTCTCAACAATAGGGAAAGAGTTTGGGCACTGAACACTGTGTTCAGACTTGAGGGACAAAGGGATGCAGACTCAATATGAAGTAATTTCTCCAGAGTAACTTTGCTCTCAAAGTTGAATGCTTTCTCCTCTTTTCCATAGTTCAAAATTGTTCTCTTATAGCCTTCAAAATGCAATTAAAGGGCTGATTCAGAACGTTTCCATTATATGGAAGGACAAGGATCAGAGATGTCCTTTTGCGACATGGAAACCCGACTCCATTTTTGTATTTTCTAGCACAAATCCTAATGTACGCAGGCTGTAGTGGAGCAACCTACATATACGCTTGTTGTATAGCTGATGGGGCATGTATATGTGGAAAAATGTTTATTTTTAGCTCTTGATTTATCAAAAAGGGATGATAAGTCTGCATAGGGAAATGGAAAAAGGCCCTCTGTGCAAGATAACAATGGTGAGGAAAATCTTGCTATAACAGATGCCCCTAATGTGTGAGATCAGAGGAGTCTCTGCGTTGGACAAAATACATTATAAATAACCCAGGAGTGGAGCGGTAGAGAACCAGCTGGACGAACTCAATTTCTCATTACATTCTGTACTGACTTTGCATACATGGCTACCAAGAATACAATGCAGATCCATGTGGAAAATATACCAAATAAGTGTTTGTGGCCATGAATAGGCAGATACAATTGTGGTTATATGCCAAAATCTGTCATAGTTATGAACAAGGCCCAGTGAAACCAGTCTCAAAATGAATATGAAGATATTTGTATACCATAAAGTACAATATGATCTCCCATGATCACTAAAGTCGAACAGGTGCTGGTCCAATGAAAGAAAAGCAACAACTCAGGAAAGTTGCGGCCACATAGTGATGTCTTTAGATATTCTACACTATCTGCCAAGGGTGCAAGTCTACATCATGTGAATAAAAGAGTTGAGGTCGAACATGATGAGACATCGTTTGATTACTGGTCATTGAGGTATATTGTTAACAAACACGAGACAACCTACCAATAATGAAAGCAGGTATCAAGGCCCTGAGTACATTCCTACAAACATGAATAAAGGAGTCAGTGCCAAACACTTGAGAAATCCATTGATCAAGAGACATTGATGTATTCCCATCTGTCAATGGCTAGAGAGTCTACCACTAATGACTGCAAGCCTCAAGGTACTCATAAAACTCTAGGTCCCAAATCCAGAATAAATGAGCTGAAGTCGATGGAAAGAGAACCACTAAAAGGAGAGCATTAAGGTATCTCTCATCAATCATCACGAGGAATAAAGTAGGAGCTTCATGATTTGGTGGAGATTGGACGAAGAACATGTTCATGAACCAATGACCCTATGCATCTTTTGCATTTATCAAATGCAAGCGGTACACGAAAAAGACCCTCTGAATAGCAACCAATGATGAAAATTGCTGACAAAGGCAAGGAGACCACCAATAAGGCTAATGACATCCAAGACACTGCATGAATCCCAAAGTGTGAATAGATGTCTTGACGTCGAACACAAGGGAAACCACCTAGTCAATGACCAATGATGAAATGTTGATTTTTGGGTTCAAGGTGACCTACCAATGATGCAAGTAGGGTCATGGTGCATGATAAGACCATAGTATCATGTGACTCTGAGACAAACTGAGGGCATGGCTAACATGCAAAGTCAATATTTCTGAGGAGTGGCTGACGAAGGTTGTTAGACTTTATTTGAACAAGAGCATGAGACATATGGTGGACTTCGACAACATAGACTCGATGATGTGACTATTAGATGCAGGAGGCATCAATAACGTTCTCTATAGGGACTGGAAGAGTAAATAGTCAGTAGAGAAAACTCTGTAACAAGATCAATTTCCTAAGGCCATGCTAAACCCAAAATTATGATGACACAAGGACTCAATAATTTTGTGCTCTGTTCAAAGGAAACACGAATGCTACCAATTATAATATAGTACTCCCTTCCTGCCCGTCATTTTTTTTTTTCATAACAAATGAATGCTATGATACAGAGGAGGAAACGAGTGTCACAAGTAAGAAAAACTAGTTCCAGCAGTTGAACGTACCTATGCTTAATGCAAGGAAATGCATGCGAGAGATGGACACTCGGGGTGATGTTTCCTCCAGGGTATGGGTGTCAAATTGCGAAGGTTATAAACAAGGATCTGCTTGGTTGAGGATGCAAAACAGCTTAGGCAATGATTTATAAAGAAAAGAGAGAACCGACTAAAGGCTCAATACTACAAGTGAGGGCATGAGATGAAATTACAACTTAACACCAAAAAATATCCCTTTTTATGTCTTGTAGTCTACTTGGTGTGAAAAAGGGGTAAACTTGTGCCAAATAGATGTCTTTTCAAATCCAATTTACGAGTGTGAAAAAGACAAGTTCACTCAACGATCTTTTCTATTTTTGATAACGAGTCAGAAAAGAGCTTAACTAAGACTCATGACCTTTCAAATCTAGTTTAACAAGTGTGAAAGGGACAAATCACTTGACAATATTTTCGGTTTTTGGATGAGTCAGAAAAGAGCTTAACTAAGACTCCTTTTCTGTTCTAATCAACATGTAAAGGGGGAGGCCAAGGATCTCACCCCGGTCTTTTGTGGAAAGTCAGTATCTTACAGATAGCTAACAAAATCTTGGGAAAACCCAAATCGCTCGAGGTCGATGAGGAGAAAGTGCTAATGGAGTGTATAGTCTCTGTGATGGTTTGAATAATGTCTCTTGCTGGAAAAGACATAGGTGGGGGTATGGGATGCCTAAATAGGTCATCCCAATCGTAGGGAACCTCGTCAAGACTTTAAGGGAGAGCGTTCGAGGGAAGAATTAATCTCTCTTGTTCAGAAGGAATAGGATTAGGAATGTTGATAATATGATTGAAGGACACATTTCTCTCTTCAAGGAGAGTAGGATTGACCAGAGATTCCACTGGTGTGGCCAATTCTTCAATTATAGGTTGAAGAGGATGCATAGTGATGGGGGAAAGAGACGCTTCACCTTCAAAAATGGAGGTGAGGTCAGGAGGGGATTGTGGTGGTGGGATCATCGAGGTGATCGAAGGGGAAGTAGTGTGAGGAGAAACCAGGGATGTCTCAAATTTCGAAGGGCTCTTGGGTGAGCCCCGTGCTTCTGGTATCTCGGCAGTAACCAGACACAAACGAGTAAGGTGGCTTCCTTCACAAGTCCTGCAAAGAAATTTAGGCTTACGTATGATAAGTCTAGGCTTCTCAATGTAACTAGCAGGGGAAAGAGAGTCATCTCCTGAATGATGAATAGAGGTTGGATACATGACACGGCTATGATTCAAAGTGAAAAGAATGGTGTCCCCAACATAATTAGCAGAGGTTGGGTGCACGTTGTTGACATGATTTGTAGAAAATGTTGACCCATATCTGACATGACTGGAAGAGGTTGATGATGGAGCACCAGTGTGACTGGCAGTGACTAGGATAGCAATAGATGGCGGCATTTGATTCCAAGGTCCGAGGAAAGATTGATTATGAAACATTGCAATCCAAGAAGGATCTTGGTGTATTCCTTGTCCCTGCCAAGAAGGGTGGTAGCTTGCACTAAAATGGTTTGAAGAGTTTTGGATAGGTATCATCACTGAGGCCTACGAAGGGACCGAGGTTGGATAAGGATTGTTTGAGTGATGATATATGTTTCCCCCTTGTGAAGGGGTCTCATAAAGAGGGTAGTCCGAACCACGAAATTGGTTTTCCTCGTATGAAATACCCGAAGGCATCTGAGCGCCTCTCATGGGAAAAATGTTCGAAGGAACTGACATGGTGGATGAAAGATGCATGGGTGGTACATAATAAGTGGGAAAGGAACCCATATGAGAACTGGCTCCTGGAAGAGCATAGTTAACATGGGATTCAAAAGGGGGGAGGTTCCAACCTCCCATGGGGACACGACTCATATCAAACGAAGAAGTAGGCATTGGAGCCATGATGCCCCCAGATCCCATGCTAGGATTATTATATGTGGACCAGGGAGAGGATTGCATGGTTGAAGACATATCAATAGAAAAATTACTAGAGACCCAAGGCATGGACTGAGTGTTGTAGTTCTCCACACCATTGTAAAAATTGAAAGGATCTGTCCCCATGAAATGAGTAGGCATCATGGGGTGGGTAGCAGTAAATGAGGGAGAAAAATAAACTCCACTATCCATGATAAAAAAACCCAAAATAGACTCCCAAGGTCAACTAGTATTCAAAAAGCATACCAAAAAGTCAAACGGCTAATATGCACGCAAATGGGCTAAACTGGCTGAGTGGCCTCCCTCGCTAAAGAAGGTATGCCTCATCCAAGAGGGACCTAAGACTCCCTGCTAAAGTTTGGAGGTAACATAATCAATTATAGAGGCCCTCGTGGGCTTAACAACCAGTCAGTCAGATCCCCCTGGAGAGGTAATCCTCCATAAAGGTTGTGTGTTGTCCGACCTCTATCTAACCCAGGATACAAGCAAAATAACCCCTGCAAGTAACCTATGAGATACCTATGCCAAGAAACTAATAAACCATTGTATAACCGATGCACAGGCGAGCAGTCGTAATTCCAGATCACCGGTTGGGCAGGGTATCAAAGCCCGAAACCTTGAAATCACCGCCTCTCATAGAGGTATGGGTACTAGCAAGACCCCCAAATACGAATAAATCCACAGAAATATCTATGACGCTAGGAGAGTATCCAGGGGTTATCCCTTCAACTAAATTCGCACGACCTCTTGATTAACTCTAGTGTGAATGAAGCCTTTTGATATTACCAATTATACAATGGAATTCTCAACTCCCTGTCTCAGACACATATGTTAATTTAATTGCCTTGGAGAAGTTTACTCACAAAATCCTATTCCAAGGCACTAAATCCTAGACTAGTTTGTGCACCCTAAAAATAAAATCGTGACTAATCAATTTTAGTTTAAAGCATAAATTTTATTGGCCGTGATTACTCAAAATGGTATGGAAGTGAAACTCATGATGTTATGACTATGCAAAAAGATAAATATGAATAAAATGCAAAGTCTATATTTAACTTTTCAATGAATGATATGTTAATAAAAACAGTGCAATTTTCAATTTCAACTCTACAATTCAGAAGTAAAATGCAATCCTTCACTAAATGTACTAAGCTAATGATAAGGGTTTGAAGAAAAAAAATGTTAACCCATGCAAAATGTCTATTTTTTTGTATTTTCAATATATTAAAGAGAAAATGCATGGACTGAAAAGAAACTTGATATAAAAATTCTACTATATATAAATGAAATAACTCAAGCAGAATACAAGGCAGCTAAGAAAACATCCTAGGGTTCAAGGACAAATAAAAAATGAAAAAACAATGAGAAAGACTACACCCATAAATCCAACTCCCAACAGGCTTCCTGTCAACCCAGAGAATCTCAACAGGCACTACAGAGACCTAAGAAGGCTCAACAAACATCAAAACTCATCCAACAGTCACTAAACCAAGCAAACAAGAAAGTAAAAGTGGTATACGCAACTATTAAAGAGAATAGTGCATATATACACAGCTTGCAGAGAGGCAGAACACATGTGTACATGACTGTCAAGGAAAAAGGAGCATATAGGCTTTAAAACAAGTCTAGGCAAGGGAAAAAAGGATGAAAAATCAGACTCACAGTGAACAGAATCTGTCAAGCAGTGATATGACAAGAAACATAAAGGAAAAAGAGCAATGGAAGAAGAAAAAATACTTCAACCCTTAGAAGGAAGATCTATCCCCATTGGAGTCGCCATTTCTGTTACGAGGGAAAAAATATCTATGGCCAAGGGTAAACCACAATAGACAGTTATGACTGCAAAAATCAACTCAATTCCATCGTATGCTATATAAACTAATATGAAAGATAAGAAATATGCCTACCTCGATCCAATGTTCGATGATGTTCCACCGTTGAGCACTTCGACCCAAAGCTTTATACATGTAATAAGTTCTTAACAAACAAGAAAAGAAACTATATAGTGATAATGTAAAGGGGTTAGTACATCAGATAGAATAATCCATTAATAAACATTACAAACATTCCCATGGATAATAATAATATATTTTCACGATACCAATAGGACGGGAAATGAGTATTTCTATTAATAATTGATCAACAAAAGTGTCAACATTATAGACTTCCGTGTCGACACGGTTCGAAACCAAGGAACCAAGTTCCTTCCAACTGGGCCTCCACCACTTCAATACTCCACCAAAGGCAAGCTCAAAGGAGAGAGACAATGAGGTTCTCTCAACAATAGGGAAAGATATTGGGGACTGAACACTGTGTTCAGACTTGAGGGACAAAGGGATGCAGACTCAATATGAAGTAATTTCTCCAGAGTAACTTTGCTCTCAAATTTGAATGCTTTCTCCTCTTTTCCATAGTTCAAAATTGTGCTCTTATAGCCTTCAAAATGCAACTGAAGGGTTGAGTCTGAACATTTCCAGTATATGGAAGGCCAAGGATCAAAGATCTCCTTTCGTGACATGGAAACCCAACTCCATTTTTGTATTTTCTGGCATAAATCCCAATGCATGCGGGCTGTAGTGGAGAATCCTGTGTATGTGCTTGTTGTATAGCTGATAGGGCGCGTATATGTGGAAAAATATTTATTTTTATCTCTGGATTTATCAAAAAGGGATGATAAGTCTACATAGGGAAATGGAAAAAGGCCCTTTGTGCAAGATAGAAATGGTGAGGAAAATATTTCTATAACAGCAGGTCTTTGAATTTTTCCAAGGAGAAACACGACATCCTCAAAACAAACCTTTCCAAATGAAAAAATGTTGGAAAATCATTTCATTTGACATCTGGGTGCTCATATATTCTCCCTTGACAGCTGGGATTTTTCCATGATACTTGGCATTAAGCTCTGCTATGAATTTGTGGCACTTGGTGATAATGTTTTCGATGACTTGTCTCTTGCTGGCATTTGAAATCCCTCTATCACTTTTGGTGAACATTAACATTTGAAAATTGGCACTTTAGTTCCCATGTTGAAACTCCTCATCTACTTTCACATGGCCTTTCTCAGTCTATATGTTTCACATGGTGGAGACAGAGTGTTATGCCTTGCACCTAAGAGGAGAAAACACAAAAAGTGTAGATCCCAAAAACTCCAAGGATTTGGGTTTTGCATTTCTTCTTGGATTCTGACTGGTATATTTTTGGAGAGCGACTATACTATCCCTCATTGCCATGAAAAAAACAATTTGTTGGTCTTATATTTGCCGATGGTTTCAAAACATTTTTATGCATTGTGCACAAACTTATGGATTCGTGGGCTTCCCTATAGGAAAGCGCTCTATGTATAGGTGTTTCCTTGTGAATTATCTCTCATATGACTTGGTTTTGGTTATAACTTATGGAGTCATGGGATTCCCTGTGGGCACTCTCCTTAGCGCACTATGTATAGGTTTTTCCTTTTAACTTATATCTCATATGACTTGGTTTCGGTTATAACCTGACTTGGAGATTTGATTGTGACCTAGGGTTTGGATAATAAAACCCAAAGTCTTTTAACATAACCAAACTTTTAAATTAATATAACATATTATTTTAAAACTATATAAAATAATTTTAAAATAATATAATTTTATATTAATTTTTATAAAAAAGAAATTTAGCTTAATTCTATATAGAAAGGGCAAATTCGACATTTTTGAAAATACTTGAAGTTCTAGGATACTTTGACAAATATTTCTACAAGAATTCAGAGGCTTTGACAAGCTTGACAAAAAACTTTGGAGGTTTTGGAAAATTTGATACAAACTTTGCAAAAAGGTTGAAAACTTTGACGAGATCACATTTATGATTTCACTACCAAAACCATTGTTTTTTTGCAGCGAACAAACTTTCTTCTCATAATAACATGCAAATCATTGATAAATATAGAACAAGATAAGGGGATTAAGCTTAGACAAGATAGGTGATTCTCTCAACAAATGAAGTTTTATATCATAAATGCAAAGACTCACTAGATAAAATTTGGTAACAAAGAACTAAGTACTTTGACCAAGTATTTTGACTTGATGAATGAGTCAAAATGATTATTTACTCAAGCAAAGAAGGCAATGAATGGATGGGTTCCTGGAAATCTGACTTAAAGGTCAAAATCTTTTGACTTGAACATTTCATGTTACAACATCTCCTTCAAGAAATGATACCAAATTCCCCTCCCAATAAGTTATGTCAATCCTGCCAGTGAGTTGTTCCCCCAAAACTTCTAACAAGAGAGGCAAAACCCCCACAAAATTTCAAAAACTCATCCACCAAATATGTGTATCCTTCAAGTAGATTTACTATGCTAATGATATTTTTCTTTTTTAAAAACTGTCTTGATGATGTTTTCCAATAACACAACTGGCACAAACACCATCTCTGCACGAAACAAGAGGAAGACCAATCATCTGTTGATTACATAGTTTCTGCAATGAGTGATAGTTTAGATGACCAAACTACGCATGCCAAAGTTTTCACAAGTCATCATTATGAGCAATAAAAACCGATGCAAAAGATGATGACCCAAACTTTTCAAACTTGTACAGCCTGGTAATATCATCAACAATTTCAGTTGCAAGAACATGATGAGGATCTTTTACATCCTTGATTACAACTTGGTGAGGTGAAAACTCTATGGTTTTACCTTCACATAAATTAGTGATTTGATATATTAATAGAAGGTTGCAGGGAAGACTTGGAACACATAATACATCATTGAAATGGCCATTGTGTACTTGAATTGTTCCATACCCCTCAACACTAAGAGATATATCATCACCAACAAATATTTTCTTGGTGTTACATTCATTTACAGAACAAAATATGGATTTATCCTTAGCCATATGATAAGATGCTCTAGAATTAATAATCCACTCATTAGAATAAAAAGTAGAAGTTGCATTTAAGGAGAAGCCATAAGTAGAGAATTCATGTCCATGAGAAGAATAAGAAGTAGAAGTTGCAATTAAGGAGAAGCCATAAGTAGAGAATGCATGTCCATGAGAAGAATAAGAAGAATTCGAATCAATATTGATGTTGTGCTTCTTCATCATTGCTTCTAAAGTTTCTGTCTTCTTAAAACATTTGGATTCATCATGACCATCGTTCCCACAAAAGTTGTTGCAATGTCTGTTAGTATTCTTACTTTTAGATTTTTCTCCTTTGTCATCATTAGGAGAGGAAGTTGGCTAAGAGGGTTTGGGACGTTTTTTTTTCTTGTTGTTGTGGCGATGATGCTTCTTCTTTGGATTCTTGGATTTATCTTTCTACTATACTAGTAAGGATTTTTTGGAGGTACATGCAGTGTTGATCACTCCAAGTTGCACAAGGTTATATTGATCTCTAATCAAATAATCACAAAAGGAATCAAGAGATTTATTTTTATTACTAGTCCCTAGAGCCTCTATGGTGGCATAAAAGGTAGATACAAATACCTAATATGCACTACCAATGTTAGAAAAAATAATGTATATGAAATGATCATCGTCCAACGTTATGTTACATTGTTCACATAAAATTATAAGTGTTTTGAACTTAGATAAATAACATTTGATACAAGAAAAATCATTTGGACTTAAATTCATTATTAGCGGGTTTGAATAATATTGTGTTTACCAAACACAGATTCAGGCTTTTCCCAAGCATCATCAGGGTCCTCAATTCCTTGAAAGTGAAACCTTAAATTAGGAGATATGGAAATTTCAATCAGTCCACGTGCTTCGTCATTCTTATTTCCCTATTTGACCGTATTTTCATCATTAGTAGGCTCTGGTTCTTTTCCCAAGGTAATCTGGTACAATCCTTTACTTTTTAATAAATTCTCCATATGGGATTTCTATTGGAAGTAGTTGGTGTTGGCAAGAAAAATATAATTGGGAGAATCCATATTAAATATGTATATAATATGAATTTAAAAACTAAAACTTATGATCTACATGGAAAGATCTCAAAAATTTAGGTAGTTAAAAAAATGACACCGAAAACGGACTTTGGATGTGAAAGTTATGCCCTTTTGAAAAAAGGCATAAACATTAACCAAAGAGCCACGTGGAAAGTAGAAGTTGGTTCATGTGATGATACCCCTCCTAACAACCTCACTTTTACAAAGAAGTGGATTTATGAAGTGACCCACTTTTATAATTTAAGTAAATACACTTTACAATGGATGCATGGAATTTTTCAAAAAAAGTAACAAAAGAGACTTGAACTCGAGACCTTTTATTTAATAAAACAACTTTTAACCAAGTGAGCTAGTGCAAAACATATTGTATTGTTTAGGAGGATTGTTGTTGTTGTGGAAGACGATATTGGAGAGAGTACTCATAAAATACTCTTTTCACAAAAGAAAAAAATTTCGCTTCTCGATGATAAGGGTAGATCTCGGTTAGCTTATTCGTAAAATTCAAATTTCCCTCTATTTATGATTTATTGAGATCGCACAGAGTGCACGACAAAGAGCATACGTAGATAGGAAAACTATTTATGATCTTTTTTTTTTCCTGAGATTGCACAAGGCAGAGAGAAAAGAGCATACATAGATTGAAATGAGTAGCAACCCGATAATAAAAAACACAAAACCAAAATAAAAAATTGAAATATATCTCTACAAAAAATTTAAAAGGGAATATTCGAGCTATATAACTATGTATTTGACTGAAATGGTTGTATCTTGGGAAAATGGAAACCTTTTTTAGTGAAAAGAAAAGTGTTCCTGACTAAAGAAATTTCTCTGGAAGCAATGAGACAAACCTCTTAACCCAAAAATGTATGTAAATGATAGAAACCAGAGATGAAGCAACAAGGCTTCACGATCTTGATCTACAATGAGAGCAAGTCTTCAAATGAGCTCTGATACCATGTTTGACAACATAGGTATTCCAACAGAGGAAAAAAACCTTCAGTAACCACTCGCACAACCAGATCAAATATTGACGCACTGATTTTTTGACGTGGTAAAACCCCTATGGGAAAACATCTGCAACCCCAACCAAGGTGGCCACTTGGAGAAATTTATTAATGAAAAAAAAAAAAATTACATACATATTTACAAGAGAATTTCTCACAATCGATCATCGAAAAATGACCCTCCATGCTCCTTAAATAGAGATCATGGACCAATCATATGTTAAGTCATGGATCAATGTATACATTAAGATCGAAGAGAATATGAACCATCGGATCACTCTATGTCGGGAACATATCGTGACCATCGGATTTCCTAACTACATATGCATACTAATGCATACTAAAGAAACACACTAAGAAACAAAATTTTACCTAACGAAATATTAGACCAAGCTGATTTTATCTAACTCTTAAGTGTCTAAATATCCTAAGAGTGATTCAATTTTATAATTTAAGTGAAATACACTTTATCAGGAATGCATGTTTTTTTTCAAAAAAAGTAACAAAAGAGAAACTTGAACTCAAGACTCTTATTAATAAAGCAAATTTTAACCAAATGAGCTACTACAAAACATATTGTATTGTTTACAAGAAGGATTGGGTATGTTTTTTTTTTTGTTGAAGACAACCTTGGAGAGAGTGCCCATAAAAAAATATTTTCACATAAGAAAAAAATTTCACTCCTCGACGACAAGGGTTAGATCACGATTAGCTTACTAGAAAAATGCAATTTTTTCCTATGTTTTTTATTTACCAAGATCACACAAAGAGAAAAAAAAAATATACAGACATAAAAACTATTTCTACTTCATTTCTGATTTGATGAGATCACACCAATCATGGGGCAAAGACTATAAGCAGATCGAAAAAAACAACAACCCAAAAATAAAAAATAAAAACAGAAAATTGTTGGGTTTGTGGTATATTCTTTGCACAACTAGAACTAGTGTCTATGTTGTGTTGAGTGCATGGGGGGGTTATGGGACCCCCTTCCATGGGTTGTAGGGGGATGGTAGCCCTCGGAAAAAAAAATCCTCGGTTTTTGTGTCTATTTTTGGGCGGTCCTCGATTTTCCTGTCCGTTTTTCATCGATGGTTTTCTATTTCTGGTTAAGGAATTAGGGTTGTTGACTAATTCAGGTCATTGGATTAGGGTTTTTTATGCCGATGGATCCTATGTGTATTTTTTATTGTAAACAATGCATAAAAATATGAATATAGAATATGTTGGTTTCCCCAGTTTGGGTTTCCAAGGGAACAAAGTGTAATGTCTATATTTTCCATTGTATCTTTTTTTCTTTTTACTGAAAATATGTTTGCAGTAAATAATTGTACAAGGTTAAAATATTAATTTGATATCAGAGAAAATATTGTCTTCAGGGGGACGCCTTTGTGGTCAGGAGTTTGTCTCAAGACTGTCATAAGCCTTGTTACAGTGGGAGATATGTGATATCGATTATTCAGGTGAAATGAAATGGAAAGTAGTTTGAAAAATGGAGATTGAGAAGTTTAATGGGAAATGTTTTGAGTCATGGAAGCTCGAGATGGAAGATCTGTTGGTAGATAGAGATCAGTGAATCGTGGTGGATCCAGGTACTGCACCAACAAGAACGTCAATAGATGGATGGGAAATGTATGATCAAAAGGAGAAGAGAACAATCTGAGTGTGTCTCTCAGATTCAGTATTATTGAATGTGTTAGAGAAAGCTAAAACCAAGGAATTATGGGATAAGTTGGGGGCTTTATATCAGTCTAAGTCCCTGGTAAATAAGTTTTTCCTACGGAAGAAGT
Organism: Picea sitchensis; assembly: GCA_010110895.2. Taxonomy (NCBI): domain Eukaryota; kingdom Viridiplantae; phylum Streptophyta; class Pinopsida; order Pinales; family Pinaceae; genus Picea; species Picea sitchensis. The sequence goes on along the minus strand of SNQJ01S0062033.1, from coordinate 17,902 downwards.
TGTTTAATCTGAGGATGAAATATGGAGACTTGGTGACAAAGCATCTCAACACTTTCAATATTGCAGTAAGTTAGTTAGTATCTTTTGAGATTAAAATTTTAGATGAAGACACGTGTATCAATTTACTGTGCTCTTTACCAGACTCGGGGGGTATTTTGGTTGTGGCTATAGGTATTAATACAACTACTTTAAATTTTGATGAAGTGGTCTCATACTTGTTGTTAGAGGAGATGAGATGGAAGAACATGGAAGGACAGAGCACATATTCATTATTTGTTATGACCCAAGAGGGGCATATATATAGCTAAATGTATATGATATGACCCCAAGGGGGGCATATAGGGGCCTAAATGTACATGTAATGTGTAAATAGATATGTAATATGGCCGACCTAGTGATAAAGGGGCCTCATTGCAAGTGTGAATGGCTATATATAAGAGATCATGTATTCATTATTGACATGGGAAATTGGGAAGTATGAAAGGTATTTGGTTATTTGGAGGGGGTTCCCCTATTATTTAAGGAGTTATTGTGTAACTTATCTATATTGGATTTCTTCTCCACATTGACATCATGTACATGGTGTGTACTTCTGTAATTTTTTTATATTTTGAGTATTTGGATCCTAACATTTGGTATCATGTTATGATCCAAATGCTTACAAATATCATAAAATAACAGAAGAACACACCATGTACATAATGTCAACGTGGAGAAAAAATCCAATATAGATAAATTACACAATAACTGAAAGAATAGGGGAACCCCCTCCAAATAACCAAATACCATTCATACTTCACAATTCCCATGTGAGTAATGAATACATGATATCTTATATATAGCTATTCACACTTGCACATGAGGCCCCTTTATCACTAGGCCGACCCTATTACATATGCATTTACATGTTACATGTAAATTTAGGCCCCTATATGCCCCCCTTGGGGTCATATCATATACATTTAGCCATATATATGCCTCTCTTGGGTCATAAGATAGTACCCTCCTTCAAAAATCGTTTTCCTCAAATATTTGCATTTAAAGGCTTCACATGTGATGAAACCAAGTAATATGACTTTCTTATGTTCCTTCTTTCATTCAATTGTTGATGTATTTTTGTTGAAGCTTCTCCAATTTGTATTCATTGTTGGTCTCTGATAATAGCTTCTTGAAGAGTAGTTTGGTGATGCCTTGTTCCATGAATATTGACAAGTATTCCATATTCTTCCTTCATAATTTTCATATCGTCCTTCTTGTCTTCCTTGAAATGTTTCTTGGTAATGAGGGTGTCGATACGGTTTAACATTTGATGGTCTTCCTTCACTCTGCACACGCATTTCATCTATCATATTTTCAATGACAATGGATTCCTTGATCATATTTTCTTTGTCTTTGATTACTCTAGCCTTCGAGATAATACCATCATATTTGGCATGCACATCCTCTAGATGGAGTTCAACTTCTTCAAGTATCTTTTGTTGACCTTATTGAATCTTGTCTTATTTCTTCTTTTGAAGCTGCAATGTGATCTCATCTAACAATTTTGACATCCTTCTTCAATTTTGGCTTGTATTTCTGATTTTACCTCATCAATATTTAAGGATTCCTCAACCTTCATGCAAATTTGATCTTCCAGTATTTTGGTAGATTCTTCATCTAAGATCCTTCTTTTTTCTTGATTTTGACAATTCTTCTTTTCTTCTTTCAATCTCTTGGCCTCATCCAATAGTTTTTTATTATGGTTTTGTAATCTGCATATCTCTTCATCTTTGTTTTTCAAATCTTCCCTTGACTCATAATTTTCCCACTTTGATTTACTATTATTTTATTGCTTTAAGTTCTTAACCTCCTTAATGAGTGATTCATTAAGGGGTCATATCTTAGATAGCTCCTCACCCTTATTCTTAATATATTCCTTTGCTTCTTTTAATTCATCTTTAATTCTATACAATTCCTCCATTTTTGTATCCCTAATCCATTTATTTGAGAAGATTTTTTCAAATTCTTCCCATGTGTAGTGCCATCTAGTATTTTGATCAACACTCATCCACCACTTCCAAGCTTCATCAAAAAAATAATCTCTTTCTTTCCTAAGAGTCATATTATATTCTTTTACCAACCTCAACAATTCCATAGGATTGATTTCATATTTATCTTCATCTCCTGTAAATTTAGGTATTTCCATTGATTCTTAATTGAGGTCTAACCCCAATCCTTGACTTCCAACCTCCATATATTAAGGATAAATTTATAAAATAGTTATAATATTTGTTCCAATATTCTTTTATATGTGTTATATTTCCAATATATTTTGAATCAGCTCAATCGGACATTCCAATCAAATGTTATGATAGTTTTAAGTGAACATACCTTTGAAACCCTGATTTGGAGTCTATTCTCCTGGATGACCTTACTTATGATATATATCTGCAATTTCGAACCTTGTTGGTCTGAAATTGTGACCTATAGCACTATGAAATTTATTCTCCAAAATTCCATAGTTCTAACCAAAATTTGATGTGCCAAGTGGAAGTTATGGTAACTTCCCCACACCTTGCTGATTTTTTACCTTTCCAGGAGAGAGAACCTGTATAGCGTGCTCTGTGCACAATAATTAATATAAAATTATGAAAATTGTACCCAAAATACTATGTCCTATCCAATGTTCAATGCAACTAGTCTCACTCAATTTGGATTCTCTATGAAGAAGTTATGGTTGTTTTACCTTGAACACATGTTTGTGACTAGTCAATAGGACTAGTCAGCTACCCTATCTTTCATAGGGTGTATATACAACCGTAGGATGACCCAGAATCTGAAATTGTTATCAAAGATACCTTGATAAATTCTGTGAGTATCCTCTATATTTCTAGATATGAAATGTTATAGAAAACATTTTAGAGTGAAAATTACGCAATGACTAAATTCAGGATGATTCCCGAACCCTATTGTAGATAGGCTATATCTATGAAAATATAAGGCCTGAGGAGATGAAATTTGAACCCTCACGTACCTTGATCCATATAATAAATATCCTCCAAGGGGTTTCTTCTGAAGTATCGTAGAAAACAAGTTATAGCTAAAATTCCAAGGTGTCTCAGATGCAGCAACAAAACCCCAAGACCTTGAGCTCTGATACCAAATTTTATGATCCAAATGCTTACAAATATCATAAAATAATAGAAGTACACACCATGTACATAATGTCAATGTGGAGCACACCTCCAATATATATAAGTTACACAATAATGCCTTAAATAATAGGGGAACCCCCTTAACCCAATACCATTCATACTTCACAATTCCCATGTCAATAATGAATACATGATCTCTTATATATAGCTATTCACACTTTCACATGAGGCCCCTTTATCACTAGGCATACACTATTACATATGTATTTACACATTACATGTACATTTAGGACCCTATATGCCCCCCTTGGGGTCATATCATATACATTTAGCCATATATATGCCCCTCTTGGGTCATAACATTATTTGCAAGAGGACGCTCCTAGTAAATAAATAGATCTAAGTACTCAAGTGGGATATCTAAGTCTAATGGTAGATATAAATCTCTCAGAAATTTCGTAATGATATGTTGGAGATGTAGAAAATAAATGCACTACAAGAAGCAATGTAGATCCAGAAGCACTGAGAGAAAGAAGGGATCTGAAGATGCTTCTTCTACAGAAGAAAAGACCACCAAGGAAGAAGGAGGGGATGTGTACTTGTCTTATTCAAGCACATATGAAAATCATGAGGCAAGATTGGTTGACTTAAGTGCATCCTTTCATATGAATCCCCATAGGGAGTGGTTCTGTGAGTATGAAAGGCATGATGGAGGTAATGTTTTCCTAGGTGATGACTCGACAACCAGAATCATAGGACAAGGAAAATTCAAGTTTAGGCTCATATATGGAAGGATTAGAACACTACCTGGTGTTATGCACATCCCAAGATTGGCCAAATATTTGATTTATGTAATAAAAATGGACGATGCAGGGGTAAAAATGGTATTTGAAAAAGAAACCTGCAGGCTGGTTCGAGGAGAAATGGTGTTGATGAAGGGAGGTTGGTTTGGAACTCTGTATAAGTTACAGCAAAGCACTATTAGTGATGGGTGTAATAGTTCCATTGTTCCTGATATTTGATTTGAAGAAGAAAAAACTCCTACAGTCAGATGCAGCCTCCCTTACCCTCCCGGTCTAGGATCTTTCTTTATTCTAAGTCGAACGCTGCGGGCTCCTGATTGAACCCAAAAAAATTATATACATGCCCCTTTTCCTCCTAAGGCGTAGGTCCTGTGATACCCGCAACCTTTGTCTGTGCACTTCTAAAACACTAAGGTTCAGGTGCTAGCTCCTTCTGTGATTATCCCTTTCTTCATATGGCCTCGGGCTGTGTCCTTGCACAAACGCGCGATTACCTGTTAAAGTCCACACATATTTAATCCATAAAATTCTATGGGACCATCGATCTCCCGATCATGACGGTATGTCTAAGCTGACGCTTCAGATTTTCCCCTTCCAAATCCACGAACCATATCTACCCCTTTTGAATCAACGAATATGATCTATTCACGATTCCAGACTTCAGGGTTTTGCAATCTCAAACCTTGCTCTCCTCTGTACTCCAATCTTTCAGAGTTAACAATATGTTTCCACTTGTCTCCCTGAACCTACGGCCATGATTTCCTCCATGGATCCGGCCTTCGGGAATATCAATTCTCAAATTCCTACTTTTCCCTATGTGATAATCTTCTGGAGTAGAATATCTATCAACACTTGTCCCCCTTAATCTATGGATAGAATTTCCTCCGTGAATTCGGCCTTTGGGAATCTCAATTCTCAAATTTCTATTTCTTTCGGAGATATTTCTCCAAAATGGCAGATCGTCTGCCACACGTCCTCCTAAATCGATGTCTCTACTCCCGTTTCAGGACTTTGTCCTCAACCAGATCGATGGTCCTTCCACTCCCTCCTCGATCAATGATCATGATCTTATTCAGGTCTTTGGACCTTTTCCTCCTCCACTTTCCTCTGGAGTTCTAGATATGGTGCTGCGTGTCCGCCTTCACATCGACGACTCTCATCATTTCTAGGACTTAGGAATTTTCAAACCCTTATCCTTCTCATTCTCTCGGAGTGATTTCATCCAGATTTCATGATATTTCACCACGTGTCCTTTCTGGATCTGATGGTCTAGATTCTCTTCGGCTCTTGGATGCTTTGACTATTTGGGCTTCAAGAGTTTCAAACTCCTATGCACTCATTTCTCCTAGAGTGCTTTCACCCAAAACACATGATCTCTTGACACTTGTCTCCCCCTTGATCTAACAACCTCTATCCTCTTTGGGTATTCATGTTTCGAGAGTTTCAACTCCTGCGCACTCCTTCCTCCAAAGTGCTTTCACCCGAAAACTCAGATCTTTCACCACGCATCCTTCCAGATGATGGACGGTTCCAAATGATTTTGGGACTTCAATACTTTTATCCAGTCCACCCTCCTGCGTGTACACAACGTTAAGGCTCGTGCACTTTCGTCCGGATCCAACGATTGTTGATCCTCTGCACTTTGATCTAACATATGGGATCTATTCTTCTCCTTTGCACTTCCTCTGTTCACTGGACGTTGATCTGACGGTCCAGTCTCCTCCTCACAACCGATCTGATGGTTTTTATTGCTCCTCCTCCTGAGATTTTGACTTCTTCCACCTTGAAATATTTTTGTCAGTGTTCAAAGGTTTTGGCCTTTGAACTTTCTCCTATGAACCCGACTATCTAGATCTCTCTTCCGCTTTTGAAAGTGTTATCTCTTCTGAGATTTAGGACTTAGAAAAAGTCAGTCACCCATGCATTCTTTATGTTACCTCTTCTGAGCTTGATATTCCTCGAAGATTTCGATCTCCCATGCACTCCTTGCATTTTTGGGATTTCTTCAAACTCAGATCCGAAGGATTTCTTGAAAATAAATTCTTCTCACCCTTCTGGCGTTCTCCTTACTCGATGCACACCTTACAAAGCTTCTCCTTACAGAGTTTTCAGTAACTCTGTCTCTTTAAGAACTCAACACAGAGTTATTTCTGTGCACTCCATGCACTTCTGCTAATGAAGGTTCAACGCTATCTCTCCTGAGCTTCTCTGAGGTTAAATCACCTCTGTCAATGCACTCCTTGCAGACTATGTGCACTCCTTGCACTCGAAAACTCAAAGACAAGAAAAAATTGAAACTTATACAATACTTCACCAGTTTAAGCATTCAAAAAATGAAATACATAAAAACATAATAATGAACACAAATACATAAACACACTATATGCAGGAAAAACTACTTTTCTATTATCTTTGTGTGTCTATACAGGTGTTTACAAAAACTAGACTTCAACAGAGTCCCAGTTTTCTCAATCTCTCCTAACCTAACTCTCTCTCTCGAGTTATTCTTCTCCTAAGAGCTCTCTACAAAAATCTCTCTCTCTCCCTCTCTCTCTTTTACAAAATGAGGGCTCTACGAGCTTATCCTCTTCACTGCCTTAGTGCCATCACTGTCCGAGTTATGACACCATACTCCTATGGATCATTACATAAATGATGATCGAGACCTAACTATGATCTAGACCTTCTTACAAGAAACCATTTAAGGTGAATCTATCCACTACCTATACAAAGGCATGGCTCGGTTCTTATGACCTTACAACACAAATCCCTATAGGATCAGATTTCAAATTTAAAAATGCGAGGGTCAATGCCTCTCCTTCTTTGAAATGCGCATTGATGTGTTGGAATGTTGGCATGTTTCTGAGGTGGAGTGATGCTCCTACATCATACTCCACTACTGGGAAAATCATGAGCTCTTGCTCATGAGATCCTCTTCTCCAGTTTTGAAATCCTCCTAGATCCCAAACTTTTCCTTGGATTTCTCCTCCTTCTCCTCTCCAGCTATGTTGTTTCTATTGCTACTGCTTCTTCTTTTGTTTCTTCCCTACTTCAATGGTAGGCTCTCTTATTTTTAGATCCCCTTTGCTAACTTCTTCTACTGACCTCAACATCAGCATCCTGATCTCCTCTATCACCCTATCCAACTACTCCAATGGCTGGCTCTCCTTATGCAGTCTTCTCAGCTGCAACTCTTCCTTATCAATGGGTAGATCATATTGACCCCCCATATCATTTTCTTCTTATTTTGTGTCATTATCTTTCCATCCTTCTATAAGCTCGAGTTCTGAAGTCTCATCACTGAGATTCTGCTCAGATTTATCCTCTGACATATTAGCTTCAATCATCTCCTCTTGTGCTAGCATATCTCCAACTCCCTCCAAACGTTCCTCTAGCTGGTATGCTCCTCCATCTGCTTCCAACTTGACTTGTTAGATGTGAAAGATTTTCACCATTACCCTTCACTCTAGGGCTTCCAATTCCTCATACAGCTCAGCAAAATCCATGCTGTTTGTTTCCTCTTCTATTGCAGGATTCAATGCTGCAGTCATCTCTTGTTCAACTTCCTAGCTGAAAATTTTGAGTAATTCTACCGAATGCTCTTCTTCTGAAATTTGCATGACTGTCTTTTGGAAGCCATCTATTGGTTTTGGATTTTTCAACCAATCCTCCAATATCCTCAATTCTATCTCCCATTGAGTGAACATCTCAACTGTGTGCTCCTGTTCTTCTTCTCCTTGGGTAGATTCTGATACCTGCTCCTTCATCATTACAGTCACTGTTGGTTGTCCTTCCTTTGTTTCTGCACTTCCATCATGTGCATTGGCCTCTAATTGGATGTTTGGTAGGAACGTATTGATCCCTTCAATAATCAAAATGATCCTCTCATCCTCCTCCTGGATGGTGAAAGTATTTAACTTCTCATCATCTTCATTCACATGGTCTGCAAATCCACATGAACCTTCACCTATCAGCGCTCCTTTCTGATATGAACTCACTTATGAGATCCTGATACTTTTAGATAGTCTCATTTCTTTCCCCTTGCCCACCTAGCAATTCATACTTCTTTTCTTCCCACCTGGCAGTCTATGAGATCAACCAATCAATTGTACACCTAGCAACTTGAACTTTCAACTGGAGTTCTTAGAGCATCAAAACTTCCTGCTGTTGAAAATACAGGCCGAAAAGTAAAATGAAACGAGGAAAATACATGCTCAAAAGAGCTTATTTATATACAGTCCTAATGCTAATGAAATATTTTACATGGGGCTAGGTGAAAGCATATTTCCACCATAGCCATTCAAGTAGCTTCCTGGATAGAAGCTCCTTCCTTCTGTCGATGTTTACCAGCAGATGGTGTAACCACGACAGCAGAACGGTTACACTCTTCAACTCCTCCTTACAGGCTGGAGTTGAGATGAAATAGGGCGGCTCCAAGGCATAGGGGAAATGCCACTCCATGTATTTGTTGACAGGGTCATCAAATGAGTGGCTATTTCCAAGGAATTGGTGAAACACAGCCTCTTTTGCTACACAATTGTTCACCTGTGGCTGACTAACTCTGCTAAGCATAGGTTGGTGGTGGACAGTTAATGAAGGCTTACTGTTCTCGGGCGATGGCTGCTCACTGACCGGCTCGGGACAGGAAATATTCTTCTCCTCTAGTTCGGTCTTCCCCAGGTCCAATCCGTATTCATCATAAATAGGGACCATGGGGAGGATCTGTCTGTTGACTGGCTCTGAACAAAGGGCAGACTGCTCCCCTGGTTCCTTTTCCTCTTCTTGGCTCTCCCGAGGGTCGGATTCGTATTCATCGTAAATAGGATCCTCGGGTAAATTCTGCTCTTCTATCGACTGCTCGGTAACCTCTGTATAGGCTGTAAATAACACCCCACTTTGGTCCTCTTCCTGCTCTTCGTAACTCTCCCAGGGATCAGATTCATAATCATCATAAACAGGGGCCATGGGAAAGTCCTGCTCTTCCCACTGCTGATCAGGATGGCTGATCTCCTCGTGATAATTTTCTTTAGCTGGCAGGGGATAAGGTTCTGCGATCTGCTCTTGGAAATCGAGCACATCGAGCTCATACTCTGATCTGTAGCTGTCATAAGTGGTCTGGCTGTTCTGACAAGCAAAGGGTGATATCGGGCTCTGCTGCTCCTCTTCCAGATAATCATCAAAGTCCGGGGTGAACAAAGCTTCCTCAATTTGTAGAAGTGGAATTATCCCAAGATCCTCCTTCTCAATCCCACATGTAAATACATCATGGGAAATCTTGTGAAGGAAAAGAGAGCCATCCTCTTCCACAACTATCCTCTCATTGCTCTGATCCGAGACAGCAAGCTCATCGGGGGCAGATGCCAACTCATCTAATGAATCTTCGACAATCTCTTCAGAAGAGTTGCTCAGAGCGTCTGCCTCCAAGACTGGAAAGTCTTCTCCACAGTCTTCATATTTCAACCCTTTTAATTGAGCAGAGAGGTATCTCGCCTGTTGCATCATTTTACTCAGGGTGTCATCCTCCTCCCAGGGAACTTCATCACTTTCATAACCTGCCTCAGACGCAGGTGAATGGGGAGGAGAAAGGAGTGAGTTATGATCCAGGTCATCAGGATCCTCCTCACAGCTTTCTTCAGAAACAACTTTCTCTTGTATAGGACTATGGTATCCCCCACAACAATTATGACAAATTAACTCAGGGGGATACAGCCTCTGACAATAGGTGGTGAAAGCTGCATGAAACTCTGAAAGTGAAGAAATGCGATCAGGGGGTAAAGAATGATACCATTCACGAGCATCCCCTGCTAACGAGAACATGAACATTTTCAACAATACATCCTCATGATGTATCTCCCATTGATACATGAGTTCATGAAACTCACCGAGGTGTTGAGCAGGGTTGTCCTCTTCACAACTTCTAAAAATGGGCAAATAATCACCCCATTCATCCAGAGAAGGGACAACATTAGGAAAACCAGGAATAGCAGAAAAATTAAAAGGAGCAAACCTGCGAGCAAGGATTTTCTCCATATCGAACCAGTGGAGTCGCCAATCGATCCTCGAAACATGGATCCACCAGGTGAAAGATGAACGGATTCAAAGTGTCTGGTCCTTGTTCACCATCCAAGTCCAGATCTTAACATTATCGTTGCTCCAGGAAGCTTCTCACGCTGAGAAAGCAGCCGCTAAAACTTTCTCGAGAAAACTCCTCTGGGTCAGCTTCCAGGTGTGACAACAGTAGCCACAGCTGAAAAAGTAAAGTGGAAACAATGGAGTCGCCACAGTGGATAGAACAGGTTCTCCCCAGCGGAGTCATCACAGTGGAGTCGCCAGGTGCACAGTAGCAATCTTCAAGTTCTGACCTCTGATGCACCTTCAGAAATCAGTTAGTCGTTGTCGTTCTGCCCAGGGAAAATCTTCAACTTCGTCCCCGGCAACGGCGCCAGAAAT
>SNQJ01S0062032.1:3755-41614 GCA_010110895.2 Picea sitchensis | reverse complement strand
TCTTGCATTTACTTCCTTATCCACCCATTTATTACCTTATCCCCTCATAATTAATATCTTACCCCTTTTAATTAATATATTATCCCTTTCTGTGTACATAACTTTTTTTTAATTTAAACAATATAACTTATTATCCCTTTTAAATTTAATACCCAAGTTATTGAATATAATAGATAGTTAATTAATTAATTAATTAATCAATCAAAATTATAACCTTTAATTAATTAAAAAATACTTAATTAACATCATTAGACCAATTGTTGTTTAGTTATTAACATGTTAGGAAAAATTAATTACCTAATAAATATTTTACTTAATAATCCCTAAGTATATATTCTACTAGGGCCATTACAGGGTTTCGGTGGGTTGAAGAGCCGGAAACTCTGCAACAGATATCGCGAATTCGTGAAATCTGAAGTTTTTATTTGGAAAAGAGCGTGATCATATTATTTAGTTTAGGAGATTTGAGTTATGCTTGGTGTTTGATCACATGGGCATACTCATAAGGACCTGTGGATACATCGTCAAGTGGGTGAGGGATTCCCTGTGGGGGAAAAATCAAAGAGTCAATCAGACTCAGGAGGGAAGATTTAGAATGATCCTGAGTGGATCTTGGCCCAAGGGTTGGGGGTCTGTGTCAAGAGGTATCAGAGCTTAGAACAAGTTATTTGCTTTCTGTAGCAGAGAGAACAGAGGAACATTTTACAACCATGTCACCGAGAAGAAGAGACAGACCAATGCTTGATCCAGCCATAGAAAGAGAAATGCATGAGTTACATGCCAGGCTTGATGCCATGGAGACAACACAGAGGCGCACAGTTGATGCTAGGGATATTAGTGAGGATGAAAGTGAAAATGAAGCTGGAAATGAAAGAGAAGAAGTTGCAGTCGAAGATGTTGTGGATGAACGCCTATTCAGGGATGTTGCAAGGATAGGTTCCAGAGCAAATATGGAGATTCCCATGTATGAGGGAAAACTGGATGTTGAAGAGCTTCTAGACTGGATTAGCGCTTTAGATAAATACTTTCACTATGAGGATGTCGAGGAAGACAATAAGGTCAAACATGTCGTTACTAGACTTAAAGGGCATGCAACACTATGGTGGGATGAACTGTAGGCTGACAGACACTGCAAAGGCAAGCAGAAAATCAAGACCTGGAATAGAATCATTGCAAAGATGAAAGCCAAATTCATACCCAAGGATTATCAAATCACTCTGTTTCAGAGGGTGCAAAATCTAAGACAGAAGCTAATGTCAGTGAAAGAATACACTGAAGAATTCTACAAGAAAAACATCAGAGCAGGTCATCCAGAAAGTGATGATGAAAAGGTTGCCAGATACATGAATGGTCTGCGATATGACATTCAAGATGATATGAGCATGATGACCCTTCAAACTGCGGAAGATGCTTATCATATGGCTCTAAAAGCTGAAGAGAAGCTGAGCCGAAAGAAAGTTCAAAGAGGTCGAGGTTGAAGTCAAGCCAGAGGCAAAACAATTGCCCAAGATAGGACTCAAAAACCTAAAGAAGAGGGGAAGAAACCTCAAACTCAACTTGAGAGAGGCGAAAGTTCACAGAAAGGGCAATATGCTGATAGAAACACTTTTCCTCGAGCCAGAGGAAGAGGAAGAGGCAGAGGTGGTGAAGTGAAATGCTTTGTCTATGGAAAAATCGGACATAAATCCTATGAGTGTCCATATAGGAATAAAGAAGGTGGTGAAACTCACATTTCCAAAGCTCAAGGATGGAATGTGGAGACAGAATATGCTGAGGGAGGAAGATCCTTGATGATGAGGAAAGTTCTCTTAACACTAGAGAAGAAGGCAGAGAACCCGACCCAAAGAAACAATCTGTTTCAGACTGCTTGCAAAACCAAAGACAGGGTATGCAAAGTTGTATTGGACAGCGGTAGTACAGATAATCTCATATCTACAGAGATGGTAGAAAAGCTAGAGCTAGAGAATGTTGTACATCCAAGCCCATACAGAGTTTCATGGCTACAAAAGGGAATCAGGTAAATGTTACTAAACAATGTTTAGTTGAATTTAAAATAGGAGGATATAAGGATGAAATATTATGTGATGTCATTCCCATGGATGTTTGTCATCTATTTCTAGGTAGACCATGGCAATATGATAGGAATGTAATTCATGATGGGAGAAAGAATACATACACCCTGGAGAAGAATGGTAGGAGGCACATGTTGCTGTCAATTAAGGATAAAGAAATGAAACCAGAGGTGAGCAACACTATACTTCTCATGAGTGGGAAGGAACTTCTTAATGAGGTTAAGAAGAAGGAAGATACACAATTTATTGTGGTCAGGAAGCCTAAAATTGTTTTGACCAGTACGAGGATAGATTATTTACCAGAATACATCCAGGAGTTGCTGGAAGAATTCATTGATATAGTAGTGGACGAACTACCTTGTTCATTGCCACCGATTAGGAGTATAAGCCATCACATTGATCTTATACCTGGAGCCAGTTTACCAAAAAAAGCAGTGTACAGGTTGACATTGCAGGAGAATGAAGAAGTTAAGAGACAATTCTAGGACTTAATGGATAAAGGATTGATTAGAGAAATCTTGATTCCATGCGTTGTTCCAACAGTGCTCAGCCCAAAGAAAGATGGAGGCTAGAGGATGTGTACAAACTCAAGGGAAATCAATAAGATTACCATCAGATACAAATTTCCATTGCCAAGGATGGACGACTTGATGGATTGCTTGAGTGGAGATTTTTTTTTTTTCAAAGATTGATTTGAAAAGCGGATATCATCAAATTGGGATGAGAGAAGGTGATGAATGGAAGATAGCATTCAAGATGAATTAGGGGTTGTATGAATGGCTTGTCATGCCATTCGGCTTAACAAATGCATCTAGTACTTTCATGAGGTTGATGAATGAAGTCTTGAAGGATTTCATTGGGAAATTCGTCATTGTATATCTTAACGATATATTGATTTTCAACGAGATAGAAGTAGAACACTTGAATAATTTAGCTACAGTGATGAGAATATTGCAGCAAGAGAAATTGTTAATTAATGTGAAGAAATCATCATTTATGAGGACATAACTCATTTATTTGGGTTTTGTTATCTCTAAAAATGAGCTCAAAATGGATCCGGAAAAGGTAAGTGGGAATAAGAATTGGCCATCACCGAAGAGTATATTTGAAGTACAAAGATTCCATGGTTTGGCAAGTTTCTACAGGAAATTCATCTGAAACTTCAGTGGAATTAGCGCACCAATGATGGATACGGTGAAGAAAAGACACAAATCTTTTCACTAGACAGAAGAAGCAGAGAAGAGTTTAAATCTGTTGAAGAAGAAGATCATGGAATAACCAATTCTGGTTTTGCTGGATTTTAGCAAGACATTCTAGGTCAAGTGTGATGCGAGTGGATTTGCAATTGGAGTGGTCTTGAGCCAAGATGACAGGCCGATTGCATACTTCAATGAAAAACTGAATGAAGCAAAGATTAAGTACTCCACATATGATAAAGAATTCTATGTGGCCATACAAGCACTGAAGAAATGGAGACATTATTTGGTTCCTAAAGAGTTTGTTTTGTACAGTGATAATCATGCTTTACAATTTGTGACTCAACAGGAGAAGTTGAACCAAAAACATGCTAAATGGGTTGAATTCATGCAGAATTTTACTTTTGTAATTAAGCATATTTCTAGAACTGCTAACAAAGTTGTTGATGCTTTGAGCAGGAAATGTTTGCTTATGCAGGAATTCAGAGTCAAGACTTTGGGTTTTGATAACCTCAAAGAAATGTACAAGGATGACCCAGATTTTAAGGAAGCATATGAGGCATCTGAGAATCCAATTCTCAGGGATAGAAGCTAGTGGAATGATTATATGATCCAAGATGGATTATTATTCAAGGGAAATCAGCTATGTATTCCAAAATGCTCCATGAGGGAGAATTTGCTGAAGGAAAAACACAGTGGAGCATTGGCCAAACACTTCGGTCATGATAAGACGTTCTCAAAGTTGAATGGCTCATATTTTTGGCTAGGGATGAGGACAGATGTTAAGAAATTTGTGGACAGGTGCAGAATTTGTCATCACACGAAAGGAAAAAGGTAGAACATAGGGTTATACCAGCCATTATCCATACCAGAAAGGCCGTGGGACACAATGAGCATGGATTTCATATTGGGACTGCCAAGAACGAAAATAGGCTATGATTCAATCTTTGTGGTGGTAGATAGATTTTCAAAGATGGCACATTTCATACCATGCCAAAAAACCAGCGACGCAACTCATATTGCGAACCTATTTTTCAAGGAAGTCGTCAGACTTTACGGCTTGCCAAGGAGTATCATTTTTGATCGGGATACCAAATTCGTTGGACATTTTTGGAGGAATTTATGGAAGAAGCTGGGGACAAGTTTGTCATTTAGCTCAACATATCATCCTCAAATGGATGGGTAGACAAAAGTCGTGAATAGAAGCTTGGGAGATTTGTTGAGGAGCTTAGTGACTGAACACCACAGTCAGTGGGATCACATTCTTCCACAGGCAAAATTTGCTTACAATGATTCACTCAATAGAAGCACAGGGCATAGTCCATTCCAAATTGTATATGGAATGCAGCCAAGAGGAGTTTCTGAATTGAAAGATTCAGAACAAAATGAATTCAGGAGTGCTAGTGCAAAGGACTTTGCAGAGGGAATGAAGGAGCTTCACAGTCGAGTCAAGGAGTGATTGTAGAGTTCAAGTCAAGAATGCAAGCGGAGAGCAGATCAACATAGGCGAGAACTTCAATTTGAAATTGGTGATCTGATTCTTGCATATCTGAGGAAGGAAAGGTTCCTAAGGGGAACATATAACAAACTAAAGATGAAAAAGATTGGACCGTGCAAGGTCATAAGGAAATTTGGGGAAAACGCATATGAGATTGAATTACCCGATGGGATTGGAATTTCACCGATATTCAACGTTGCAGATTTTTACCCTTACATAGCTGAAGAAGAAGGAGTAGAAGATGAATAGAAACAAGTTCAATGGACCAAACAAATGCCTGTAGCTGCAAATCCACAGATGGAAAGTATAATTGACAAGAGAGTCAGCAGGAAGACCAGGAGAAAAGAGTATTTTGAATACTTGGTCAAGTGGAAAGGACATCCAGTTGAAGATGCAAGTTGGGAAGATGAAGTAGAAATTCATAAGCATGGACAGACCATGCAAGAGCTCATGAATAGGAGTTCATGAAACTTTTCAAGTGAGGGAGTATGATGCAGGAGCATCGTAAGTATCCATCTAAGCGAGCATGAAGGCAGAAGACAATTGGGAAAAGTGCAGCCACGTTTTACACATTTTGAAATATTTTTGAAAGATTAACACATTAGCACAGGATAGAAGAAGAGAGTTGTACCATAGAGTTAAAAAGGAGAATCCATGTACAGGAGATTTGAATTAATATATGAAGCTTTGAATAAGATTTCATGGTGTTATGATGTTTTATGTTTATACATGGTGAATGGTATGCTTATGGTTGTTTTATTCTCTCTGTTATTCATTTGTTATGAGGCTATGTTGTGTATGTATGATTTCATGTTGAATGTTTGAAGTCTGAGAGAGAGAGATAATGAGTTTCAATTGTTTCTCTTCCTGAGTGAGAGAAGTTCCTGCAAGGAGTGCAACAAAACGTCCGCAAGGTGTGCATTGACAAAAGGCTCTAAGTTTTATCTCAGAAAGCTCGGGAGAGATACCATTGTTCTCATTCTAGAAGAAGTGCAGATGAAGCACATAAGTTGTGCAAGGTGTGCGTAGGCTAGTTGAAGCCTTAGAACTTGTCAACTAAGGTTGAAAGGTAAAAGACTGTTGTTGCAGAAGGGGCACAGAGTCGAGGAATCAAACACTTAGAAGTATTTGAAAGATCGCCACAAGGAGTGCGTGCAGGAGTCATTTTGAGACTCAAGTTTGCAAGTGAAATATCAAGAGGGTTAGTGCCTTTGAAAGTACTCAAAGGGAGATGGAGATTGAAAAAATCTTGCAAAAGTTAAGTTCCAGTGGAAGAACACTGGTTCATTTCACAGAAGCTGTTAAGGAGTAACCGAGCGGTCAGAGTTCTCTGAGGAGAACTCCCAAAGTCACGAGGACCATAGGATCCAAAGAAGCTGCAAGGTGGATAGGGGAGGACAAACCCATCACTTTGGTATCAGGAATCAACATGGTCCATTGATCGTGATCTATTTTGAGCCATCAGATCATTTCAGGAATTCAGAGTTTGTAAGTCCGGAGTGTAAGCCAAAATCCTTGGTCACTCTAACTCCTGAATCACAAAACGAATTGTTAAGTGAAGAATTTCTGGATGTCGGTAATTTGGGATTCATAATATTGGAAATCCTAATGACAAGGAGCCAGGGGCCTTTGCATTGAAAAGCCCCGGAATTGCGAAACGTGAAATATTATGAAGTGGTGTTTCGACATTTCGATGTTTTGAGGTTCGAAAATTCGGGGATTGTGGTGACAAGTGTTTTGGGGTCGAGAGTTTTGAACTCCCAGTACCTGGAAGCTCAAAATAATGTGGGTCGTTGGATCTAAAGGGAGGCTATCAGTCGTTGATTTTGTAGAAGGCGCCATTTCGGAATTCAGGGTTTCGAAGTGATAGGGGAACGACAACCGAAGGCTTGTTCAAGTCCCGAAAGCTGGGAAGAGTGACAGGTGGAAAGATTCCATGTTAGAGATAGAAGACATTGGAGTGGATAGGTGGCGTGTCTTCGTCAATAGGTGGAGTCAAACCTTGTTGACCATTTCAGGGTTTTGGAGGTTGAAGAGTTGGAAGTCTTCTATCCGAATTTGTGAATTCGCGAAGTCTGAAACTTTGAATCGACGAAAAGTTTCGTTGGAAGCCAGTCTTTTGCTGAATGCATCAGGGTTTGACATTTCGGTATTTTCGAAGACAAGAGATCGGGGTTCTTTGTTCCATAACTCTCGAAGTCACAAAATGCGATACAACTGTGGAGGAGGACACGACATAAGATTTTGGCGTTTCGACATTTTAGGTTTCGGTGGGTTGAAGAGACGGAAACTCTGCAACAAAAATCATGAAATCGTGAAATCTAAAGTTCCGATTTGGAAAAGGGTGCGATCATATTATTTAAGTCAAGAGATTTGAGTGATGCTTGGTTTTTGATCACATGGGGCATACTCATAAGGACTTGCGGATACATCATCAAGTGTGTGAGGGATTCCCTATGGGGGAAAAATCAAAGAGTCAATCAAACTCAGGAGGGCAGATTTAGAATGATCTTGAGCAGATCTCGGCCCGAGGGTCGGGGGTCTGCATCAGCTACCTGGACTATGTGGATCACCGTTTGATAGGAAACCTCTTAAAGTACCAATTTGTTGGGGAAAAATATTGGGAGTAGATGGGGAGCTTTGGTATCCCCATGTATTATGATGTAAGTTCCATGTTCCATTAGGTACCAGTCCCCAATATTTATAATTATTTCTAACACTTTATTTGTCATGCATAGGGATGGTTTCATATCTTATGGTATTCCATCCTATACTTATGCTCCCATAACACATTGTAGTAAATTTGTATGGACAGATCTATCGATTTCCATGCCCAACTCATCTTAGGATATTGATGTGACACACACATAATGTCCAATAGATAGAATGACATGTGAAAATTTGTAAACGTCCCAGGCTCAACCTTCTTAACATATGTGATAGACTCTATCAGGCTTGTTGATAATATATCAACGCAGTTGAACATTGACCCTTCATCCATGAATTAGTATATCAATGGCATAAAGGAGAGAGTAAACATAGAATCCTCTTTCTCTTTGTATAGTATGAAAAACATCACCACTATATATTGGTAGGGATTTCTCAACGTAGTGGTAGGAAACTCGCCAGATTTCCCATGCTTGAAAGTTTTATTTGTCTTGTACTAGATCCTGCACAAGTCTTTTTCTTTGTGCTTGAACCCATTGAGAATTTCCTCATCCAACTTTTGAGTTCCCTTTTATAGATGATAATATTTTTCCATATTCGATGAACGAATCTATGGCTCTTCCCTAGAATTCAATATGTATCGATTTTTCAGGTCGACATGCTTGAAAATCCACACTATTGCATCTGAACAAGGGAATATTGTAGCATCGGTTTCCACCCTAGGTAGTCCCTATCTCAAAATATTCTTGAAGATTTGGAGCTCATATTTGTCTTCAGCTTCTAGTGGGAACATCTGTCTTTTGAACATCTGAAAAAACTCACCCCATTTTGAGTGAGTCTCCTCCTTTCTCTAGGATTCATGTTGTATCATCATATACTGCTCTTAGAGAATCCATTTCTTCATCCTGTCTACTTCTAGTTTTGGAAGCCTCTATAGTAGGGGCCTTTCTTGTTATCTTCTTACACAATTACATTTTTGAACCTACAAAACACATTAATAATTAGAGAATAAATTCAGTAGTAAAGATGACTAAAAACATGCAACATTAGTTTCTATAAGAATATAATAAATGATCATTTGAATGAACATTTAAAGAAAAATATTCCCATGTTAACTTGTGCCAGATACCTGAAGAATCACTATTGTTAATGTTAGGAGGGATATCGTCAACCGAGGATGATAGGATGATCATAAACACGATGAAGGTTTAATATTTGGTGATAAACCAGGTAACTTGGTGACAAATATGGCAAGTGATCCAAGGGAACACTCAAGGAGTTGATGATAACTCTACTGGTTTGGACCAGGGAAGTTCTTACAAAGATCACCGATGAGTAAAAATTCACATCAAAGAGGTTAGTGGGAACCTCACTAGAACGTAAGCCTAGAATCAGAGTTGAACTTGGGAAGTCTACTAGTATGATCAATCAAATTCTTGTTAAGTCCTATGGTATTCCACTGGAGATGATGTTGTTAAGTGCACCGATGAGATAGAGTACACATCGAAGAAGTTAATGTAAATTGCATCAGAATGGAATGGTGAAAATGATAATAAATCCAATGGTGTAAAGGATTGATGTCGGTGGAATTAGTATAAACCTTTCTGATTTACATCAGAAGAGTTCATGGAAAGTTCATTGATTGCATCAGTGGGGTTCTTGCTGAGGTCACCGGTTACACTAGAAGAGTTGATGATAAGTCTTCTAGTACACCACTGTAGATGATCAAATAAACTTTGTTGATCACATGAGTCTATGAAAAATATGGTTAAGTTCTTTGGGAAACAAGAGATTATGGGTAAGGTTTGGGTATGAGTTTGATTAGATAGGGTGACTTTTTAGGCACAATAGTGACCAAGTTAAGGAAAGAAATATCACTAATCCTGAGGGTCCAATAAATGGTAATGTTCTGGCCTCAAAACAATGAGTGAAAAACTTGGGGACAATGTGTTAGGGCATACTTATTTTCCATGTCAACCTGGGGTTTTGACCTAATTTAAATTGAATGAGTGTTGGCCGAGGCAATATACAACTATTAGGCAAAGTCAAGGTGAAAGGAGTGGCAGTTTTGTTTGGTAGAGGTGACAGATAGAAGCATTGCCAAGGTTTATTATGTTATGGGTCTGGGGTGGGACATGGCTAGGGAAGGAGATACAAAACAAAAAAAGACGATATTGGGGGTTGATCGAAAGAATCGATGGCCTTGGTCATTAGATATAATGCCTAACCCTAATCCTTAAAAGAGTATATATATATATATATATATATGCATGCCAATAATATCTTTAGTGACGATGGGTGTTATATATACACTAAAAACTCTCAATTAAATTGTCAACCTGGGGTAAGTAAACTTAGAGTTGTAGCAAAATATATGCTAGAGGTATAAGGGTTGGTAGTAGTGTAGTCTAACTAAGAAAGCGACTATCTAAGTGTTAATCTATTCAAGCAATTCTATCTAATGAGCAAACCCTACTAAGCAACTTGAAACTATGTAACCTAAGTACTTTTGGACCAAGGATCGATGGATAGTTCTAAGAAAGCAAGTAAAAACCCTATGTAAAACAAACTAGTTCATAACAATAAGCAAAACAAACTATTAAGCATAACAATAAGCAATTAACAAAGGAAAACTACTTTAACTTGCCAACCTATATTCAATGAGTAACTACCCTATGAAAGCAAATAAACAAGCAAGCAAAGACAACTAACTAACCTATTAAAGAAAATAAACAAGCAATCAAAGACAACTAACTAACCTATTAAAGCAAATAGACAACTAAGAAAAATAACTAGCTAACCTATTAAAGCAAA
Source organism: Picea sitchensis (assembly GCA_010110895.2). NCBI lineage: Eukaryota > Viridiplantae > Streptophyta > Pinopsida > Pinales > Pinaceae > Picea > Picea sitchensis. The sequence continues at coordinate 31,367 of SNQJ01S0062032.1, read as the reverse complement.
TAGACAACTAAGCAAAAGACAACTAACTGCTCTAAGCCAACTTCTACTGCAAATAATCAAATGAAAACTTCTCATTGAACAACTATCTAGCCTAAGAGGCAAGTGGACTAGATTCTTAATTCAAAACTATTTCTAATTCATGAAAATGAAATCTATGTTATTGAAAAGCAAGAAAAACTAACAACTAGTCTTGAACATATAATAAACAAGCTACTATCTAATTTATCAAAGAAAAGACTATCTACCCTATAGCAGCAATAAAACTATCTCCTAATCTATGAAAGAAAGAAAGCTATCTTCTACTCTATGAAGGCAAGAAACTGTTTTCTAATCTATGAAATTCAAATGCATTCTATACTAATATAAGAAAACTTATACTATACTAAATTCAATCATTAACTGCAACTTGAAACTGCAACCTAAATCTAAGCAAGAAATTGCATAACATAAACTAAACTAGCTCCATCTTAACAATTCAAAATGTAATAAGGAAAATGCTTAAAACATAAATTAAAGCATGACGTATAAAAAATAAACTAACGAATACATTAACTAACAACCAATTAAGCAAGATCCATGTAAAAATGGAATAAGCAATCTATAATTAGAAACTGAAACTAATCACATCCATGCATCAAATCCTTGTTAAAGAAGACATGCAATAAAATTTTGTTCTACTCTGTTTTAACTTCTATTTTAAATTTGATTTTAAAAGCATAAATAAAATTCAATCTAACATCTAATTGCACACGAGGTTAGTGTATGAGTTTGCAAACTCGTTCCTAATTATAAAATCAATGCATATTAACCAAAAGCCTCCATACTACCCTGCAAAAGAGAATTAAAACAGTTAAACTACAACAACAAATTAGATAACAAAGAAATAAAGGAACAGTTCATGTACAAGAAATAAAAAGACATCTAAGCTATGAAATGCATAAATAACACATAGAATAGTTACCAGACTACTGGTGGCCCCCCTAGCAAGTCATGGTCACTTCTCAAATACACACCACGAGCTCAACAAAACAATTTCACCACTAAAACTTGAAAAACGCAGTCTTATACAATTCTAGCAATTGAAAAATGCAAAAACAGAGTCAAAATCGTTTTTGGCTCTAACACATGACTTCTTCTACTGCTTAACAATTATTTTAACACCACGATGGTATTTATAAAGTTTATAGACCAAGTGGTCAACCACATGAGGGTCAAACCACTTCTAAAATTGGCAAATTTCATTAATGGCGCCCTAACTGCCGAAACAAAGTGAGCCAATAATCACCCACCATAACAACCCAAATCGAGTTGTCAAGATTTCAGTAGTTGGAGGGGATAAGCATGAACAAAACCCATGTCTCTGATTCTACCACCACTGGCTGCCAATACCATAACTGCCAAATCGTCCACCGTTTTTGTGCAGGATGAGGTGTTGGATGGAGTGCCAGACTAGGTACTGGATTGAGTGTTGGGAGGAGTGCCGGAAATAGAAACATGGTGTGTTTTTTCCCTGTAACACCAGAAAAATGTGAATTAGACCTTTGGAATCATAAAACGTGATGAATTATACTCAATATTGTCATCAAACAAAAATCATACATACCTGGTGTAGATCATACCGTTTTAACACAAAATTCTTCAAAAAGCTTCTCCAAAACATGAAAAACACATATGTATATTCGGTAAAAGTGCGTAATAACTGTCATAAAATTGATCATATCTCGAGCCCAACATTACCCCCACACCTAAGATTTTGCAGGTCCCACTGCAAACAAAAATAAATTTCCCTTTATGACTAACTTGCGAAGGAGGGGGTGGATTAGCTTTAGAAGATTCTCCCTCTTGCCCGTGGGATTTTGACTTAGGATTTTTGAGGTGTTTTAATTGCATCCAGAGACTATTATTGGTGGCAGTAATAACATCAACCTAACGCTGTAGATAATTCATGTTGGCTTGTAGGACAATGTTATCATGGCGTAAATGACAACTCAGTGTTTCATGCTCTCTAAGTTTGAACTGGAGGGTTGGGAGTTTTTGGAGGCTGTTGATGACATGTGAGGGAGACTTGATATTTATATTATACCCTCTATCTTTTAAACCATGCAAAACAACAATTTTACCTCTGCAAAATTAGTTCCAAAATTGACTTCCCATAAGCACAACAATTCTGGCCTGGCGAACTTGTGAAAAATAGGTATCAAAGTGACACATGTAACTAAAAGAAAGTAAAACTTGTGTAAAAAATGAGAGAGGTTTTTGTTTTTGAATATTTATTGACAAAAAATTCTCTCATTTTTCAAAAATTCACTTTCAGTTGTTAGGAAAACACACCAAGAAAACATGACTAAAACATGAAAAACAAAGTGTTTTATTTCCTGAAAAACTAGGCCTCTAAGAGAATTGAATATATCCAAAACCATAACGTATAGTTAGAAACTGAGAGAGGTTATTGTTTTTTAATATATCCTTGATACAAAACTCTCTTGGTTTTCAAAAATTCCTTCCCTGTTGTTAGGAAAACACAAAAATAAAATATGACTAAAACAGGAAAAAAATAGAGTGTTTTATTTTCTAAAAGCATAGGCCTCTAAGATGATAGAATATATCCCAAACCATAAAGTATATTAAAAACCAGAGAGATTTTATTGTGTTTTGGTATGTTATGAACAAAACCCTCCTCCAGGTTTTAAAATTACTTTCCCATTTGTTAATAATCCCAGCTTGAAGTTGGTTACTCAAAACTTGCAGAAGCACAACGTGCTCTTAGCAGAAGCGCAACGTGTTCTTTGACGGGGATTTTTGAGGCCTTACCAAAGGATTTTTGGGATGAAAGTGGTATGGGTGTAAATTTTATGATTTCATCTACACAATGGAACCATCAAGCACTGCAAAATCCTTATCCAACCCTAGGAAAACTGACTTGAAGTTAAACTGTCCAAATGTGCAGAAACCCTCCTATAGTGACTGTATTTGGGGGATTTATTTCAAAAAATAACACCTGTGCATAAAATGAAGGAGGTTTTTGTTTCTTGGTCTATTATTGACAAAAACCTCTTTCACTTTTGTCAAATCTATCTTCCTTAATTCAAAACACATTTTTTAAGTAGAACTTTGACCAAGACAATCATTTGAAAATTTATGACAAGGTATGATGACATGACCATGATGAACATTTATGACCTTGGATGAGTGGAGGGAGTATTAATGACACCTAGACACACCAATGAAAATTTTACAATCAAGATATGTCAAATTTTATTTGATAAGTTTATTTTGAAAATATAACAATTTGACCTAATAACCCTATCAATCACATGAAAGAGTAAATTTGATCACTGGTGACTGAAAGAACTGACAGATACTAACAAAAGGCTTGGTTTGTACTGGTAGGCATGGTGAACAGGAGAATTGTTATTTCCTGTCATCAATATGTAACAATTCAAACAAATGATCCTCTTTTCATAAGCTTGGAATACAGATGGCAGTAAGTATTTAACAGTTGTAATCGCTCTATATTTGTCACAAAGAGTAGTTAAGTATAAGAAGTCTTCTATAGCATAATAATAAAAACACATAGGATCTTATAAAACACACAATGATGTTGGCAATAGATCATTTAGCATACCAATACAAACAACTGTTGATATAATATCCCAAGACTTTGTAAAAAGACAGTATGCCAAAATTTTGACAGAAATCCTACTTCCTCTTCTCATGGGTTTGCTATACAAATGGGAAATGCTTAGCTTTTTTAGCTCAGGAAACTCCCCCCAGACCGAAGATATGGCACATCCTCGTACCTTGAATTAGCAATAGGCTTCATGGTCTTTACTGTTTTTAGAGGGGGGTTAGCAATAGGCTTCTTGGTCTTCTTGCCCGATGAGGCTGCAGGTGTATCAACAAGTTTTGTGGAATTTTGGTCTAGTAAAGGAATAGATTGAGGATGAGGGTTTGGGTGGAGTAATATTCCCTATATCAAGAGTCTTCGCGCTAGTCTTGATTGTAATATGAGGGTTTGCAAATTGGTAAATGAACTCATCCCACGTTTTCTCTTGTTTTTCCAACTCGGCTAAGGCAACTAGTTTGATAAGGTCGTGGTGAAATAGGTTGTTATGGGGATTGGTTACATCCTTCCTCACTTGGGAATACATCTTCTCAAGACTCTTTAAGAAGTAAAAGGGAAAGTTACAATGGCTTATTGAACTGAAAGTGAGCTAATAATTTAAATTGATAGGCTTTAAAGACAAAATATCTACCTTCACATGTAATCAATCTGGTGATGACTATAAGAGGGTTTGATTAGCTCCTCTTTTATCCACTCCTTGGAGTATCCCTTAGCTCCATAGATGTTCTGAAATTCAGTTTTGAAAACCCTGTTATAGCTTGCTCTTATAGCTTGCTCTTGGCAACTGGTGGTGTTTAAATCAACAGTCTCCAACTCTTGGGAGCTTTGTGGCTGAGGCAATTGATTCCTTAAAGGCCATGAACATAGTGAATAGGAGTTGAGGCAGGCTAAGAGTGTTCCATTGTTGTTGATTTTTCCACCATTCTCACTCAATCCACTTGCATAGAACATGTAATGTCAAACCTACAATGAACAACATGTAACAAAAATGTAATGTCAAACCTACAATGAACAACCTGTAACAAAAATGTAATGTCAAACCTACAATGAACAACCTGTAACAAAAATAAACCAATATAGTGGTCTGTTAAGGACATATACAACAATTTATAGCACACAGGAGTTTAGCACTTCAAAATAAAATGACTGCTGATGTAATAACCTGTATCATGAAAATAATAAAAAAAATTACAAAGATTTACTTCTTTAGGCAATGATCATTTGTCAACTCATGAACCCCTCCTCCACACCTAAGTATTGTGACACCTCACAATCAAAAGTATAGGAAACCAGTCAGTTCTCCCAATAGCTGAAGATTTACAGTTTGTAAAGTGTAAAGATAAATTTCACATATTGGTTTGATGAGATAGTTAGAAGATGCCCCACCTATAGGATAAGATATCCTATATATAGATAAGAAGAGGTAGGCAAGAGAGTTTCAAGATAGTCTCAGAGTTAGTTCCCAATGGCAAGTTTATGGAGTTCATTAACCTTAGCTTAACCATACATACTTCATGTCATCTTTGTCTACAAGTAATGCCATACATCAGGACAAGTTTAAATTTATTATTATTTTTTTTGTCAGATTACCATCCTCGCTAGGTAGAATGCCCCGCTGCCAGCAAGCCTTTTCAGTACTTTGATGGGTTTAACTAGTCATACCACAGGCCGGTACTCGCTGCCAGCAGACCTGTTCAGTATCCCGACGAGTTAGCCTCTTACACTCTCAGAGACTGGCCCTCCATCTTTTAATATTTTAGTATAAGATTGCTTTATGCAATAATATGGGGGGGACAACTCTGAAAACAACTTTTAATTTCTTTTTATTGGGATGGTATTTATGTTAGAGGATGACTTTCCGTTATATATATTCCTTAGTGATTGTCCTGATGTAAGGGGTACTTAAGAGGACATGGCCTATCTAAAGATATGATATAATCAAGCTATTTAGTGTGTAGTGGATGGTACCATTAAGAAATAACAAAAGGTTATCTCTAGGCTCAACTCACTTTCTTCTTTTGTAAGTTATTGTGATGTTTCCATGACTAATCGCTAATTAGAACTCCTTATTACTCTTTAATAAATATAATTTACTCACTTACTTAGGTTTCTTGGAGAAATAGTACAAGAGACCTCTAAGCTTCATGGTTACGGTGTCACTTCCTTATATAGTGGTGAAGGTTCAAGAGAAACTGCTATTTAAGATGCCTTGAGAAAAAGAAGATGAAAGTCTTTGCAAAAACATGGCTAATTACAACAACTCGTTATTCATTTGATGCTTAGCAGACAACAAGGTTCAAGTGTAACAATGTTTTGAAGAAAAATCCTTCTTTTATATTTCCTTGAACTGTCTACTCCTGGTGAGATAAATACCTATAGAGATATCTAAAACTGTTTGCAAAAAACACACTCTAAAATATAATAAACTAATGAGATCAATGAGATCAAGTCATAGGAACATGTATCTCATAGTTGTTTTATTAAAATAAAATGTAAAATGAGGTTGCATTAGACTTCTAAGCTAAACTAACAACATGCATCTTTTATTTACTATCCTACCCTACCTAAAAAAGAAAGGGAAAATCTTTATTCAAGTGTAAGAACTCTTCCAATGTAACCACGTGTGGAGCAAGATAATAAACATACTCATATCCATATATGAAAAAGTTACCGTAGTGATTACCTGGATATGAAGAACCAACCAACCTACATGTTTTGGCATCAGAAGGTGTTGAAGAAGAGAATAGTATTGTGGCTTGGTGACCTCTTGAAACCAAATTTCAAGGTAATCTTGATGTTCATCAACAGTAATTTCTATGCTCTCCTTCATTATGTTGTGCAGGTCCTTTTCTTCTCGATGATTTATTTCTGAAGTATATAAAGGATCTGCTGAGATGGATGTTGAGAACTCCTCAATCTTAGGTCTTAATGATTTCTCTCCATTGGATGTAGTCCATAATTTTTCATCTTTCTTTGCATTTTGGCAAGTAAAATCATTTTGTATCTCACATGACCTTGATTCTTCTAATATTTTCGGAGAGGTAGACAGGTTTTTGGTTTCTTCCAAAATATGTTCTTCTTGAAAATAAGAAATCTTGGCTGCTGCTAGGATTTGAGAAAGTTCCCTCAAGCTAATGGTTGCTTCTGAGTTCATCTTGCCATTTGATAAAACTTGGTTCACACAAAGATGATGTCCAAAAAGTTAGGATATCCTGATGGTGGTAAGAAAACAAAGGTTGTATTTTTTGGTTTTGCAGAAGGCTCGAGTGGTCTTGCCTCCTGTCTCACTATTACTAATGCTTTGATTTCTTGTTCTATAGTGCTCCTTGTCTTATTCTCTTCAGAGACTACTTTATCTCTTTGGGTTGAGCTAGCTCCTGTTTTTCGGTATTGGTCTGCGAAGTTTATGACTGGAGTGTTCCTTCCCCCAAAAATATCGGAAGGAACCTTGGTTGAAAGGTCTGATGTATCTACCTTTTGGGTCCCTAGGTCTATTCATGAAAGTAAACAAAAAGAAAAAGAAAAACTACCATTGGGTTTGGGGGAATCTGCTATAATAGATGCGCAGGTTCTTACGCCTTGTCTTAAAGTTCCCCTACCACCAAACTAATGCTAAGGTTTAGAAATGATCTAATTCTTAACTATTTCCTACCTTGAGACAACTCCCCAACAATGGGGCCAAAAATGAAGGGTGTTATATATGCACTAAAAACACACTAAAAACCCTCAATTAAATTGTCAACTCGGGGTAAGTAAACTTAGAGTTGTAGCAAAATATATGCCAAAGGTAGAAGGGCTGGTAGTAGTATAGTTTAACTAAGAAAGTGGCTAGCTAAGGTTAATCTATTCAAGAAAAACTATCTAATGATAAAACCATACTAAACAACTTGAAACTATGTAACCTAATTACTTTTGGACCAAGGATCGATGGATAGTTCTAAGAAAGCAAGAAAAAACCCTATGTAAAGCAAACTAGTTCATAACAATAATCAAAACAAACTATTAAGCATAACAATAAGCAATTAACAAAATCAAACTACTTTAACTTGCCAACCTATATTCAATGAGTAACTACCCTATGAAAGAAAGTAAATAAACAAGCAAGCAAAGACAACTAACTAACCTATTAAAGCAAACAAACAAGCAATCAAAGACAACTAACTAACCTATTAAAGCAAATAGACAACTAAGCAAAAAAAGTAGCTAATCTATTAAAGCAAATAGACAACTAAGCAAAAGACAACTAACTACTCTAAGGCAACTTCTACAACAAATAATCAAATGAAAACTTCTCATTGAACAACTATCTAGCCTAAGAGGCAAGTGGACTAGATTCTTAATTCAAAACTATTTCTAATTCATGAAAAGGAAATCTATTTAACTGGAAGCAAGAAAAACTAACAACTAGTCTCGAACCTATAATAAGCAAGCTACTATCTAATTTATCAAAGAAAAGACTATCTACCCTACAACACCAATAAAACTATCTCCTAAGCTATGAAAGCAAGACAACTATTTTCTACTCTATGAAAGCAAGAAACTATTTTCTAATCTATGAAATTCAAATGCATTCTATACTAATATAAGCAAACTTATACTATACTAAATTCAATCATTAACTACAACTTGAAACTGCAACCTAAATCTAAGAAAGAAATTGCATAACATAAACTAAACTAGCTCTATCTTAACAATTCAAAATGTAATAAGGAAAATGCTTAAAACAAAAATTAAAGCATGACGTATAAAAAATAAACTAACGAATACATTAACTAAAAACCAGTTAAGAAAGATCTATGTAAAAATGGAATAATAAATCTATAATTAAAAACTAAAACTAATCCTATCCATCCATCAAATCCTTGTTAAAGAGGACATGCAATAAAACTTTGTTCTACTCTGTTTTAACTTCTATTTTAAATTTGATTTTAAAAGCATAAATAAAATTCAATCTAACATCTAATTGCACACGGGGTTAGTGTATGAATTTGCAAACTCGTTCCTAATTATAAAATCAATGTATATTAACAAAAATCCTCCATACTAACCTACAAAAGAGAATTGAAACAATTAAACTACAACACCAAATTAGATAACAAGGAAATAAAGGAACAATTCATGTACAAGAAATAAAAAGACATCTAAGCTATGAAATGCATAAATAACACATAGAAAAGTTACCAGACTATTGGTGGTCCCCCCATCAAGTCATGGTCACTTCTCAAATGCACACCACGAGCTCAACAAAACGATTTCACCATTAAAACTTGAAAAACACAGTCTTATACAATTCTGGCAATTGAAAAATACAAAAATAGAGCCAAAATCGTTTTTGGCTCTAACACACAACTTATTCTACTTCTTAAGAATTATCTGACCACCACAGTGGTATTTATAAAGTTTACAGACGAAGTGGTCGACCACAGGAGGGTCGAACCACTTCTAAAATTGGCAAATTTCATTCATGGTGCCCTAACTGCCGAAACAGAGCGAGCCAATATTCACCCAACATAACAACCCAAAATCGAGTTGTTAAGAGTTTAGTAGCTGGAGGGGATAAGCACGCACAAAACCCATGTCTCTGATTCACCCACCACTGGCTGCCAATACCATAACTGCCAAATCGCCCACCGTTTTTGTGTAGGATGAGGTGTTGGACAGAGTGTTGGATCAAGTGTTGGAAGGAGTGCCAGACTAAGTGCCGGAAGTAGAAAAGCGGTGTGTTTTTTCCTTGTAACACCAGAAAAATGTGAATTAGACCTTTGGAATCATAAAACGTGATTAATTATACTCAATATTGACATCAAACACAAATCATACATACCTGGTGTAGATCATACCGTTTTAACACAAAATTCTTCAAAAAGCTTCTCCAAAACATGAAAAACACATATGTATATTCAGCAAAAGTGTGTAATAACTGTCATAAAATTGATCATATCTTGGGCCCAACAAGCGATTACCTAGATAAAAAATACACATTGACAATTGCAATGATGGTAGATGACAACCCTTATGAGTGGGATGTCTCAATGCTTAGTTGCTCGATGCTCTTTTCTCTCTAGAGATGATTAAAAATGATTAAAATAGGGGAGGAAGCTCTCTTTTATAACTCTAGGAGCACAATTTGAAGTGACTCGAGGGGTTGGGAGAAACCCTACTGATGTTTAAAAGTACGCTCTACTAGAGGTGGAGTTAAGAAGTGTTCCAATCCTACCAGAAACATTGGTGGAAACACATCTGGTATGCACTGGTTGTTTATGTTAACTTGACCAGTAGGAGAAAAATCTCATCAGAGAGGTTTACAAGAAGTTTACCGATTAAATACCTAGTGCATTAGAGGAAATGAGGAAACTTCCTCCAGTTTGATCAACATAGTATGTAAGAACTCCTCCAGTTGATTCGAAGAAGTTAATGCTAACTTTACCTATGATAAGGTATGCGTATTGACATATTTTCATGGAAATCCCTCTGATTCATTGGGGAACTTAAGTGGAACTCCTCTGGTATGTACTGGAGGACTTGAGGAGAAATTTTCCAATATGGATTAGAGGAGTTAAAAGGAAATTCTCTGATAACTTAAAAAAAGATTCTTTAAATTGTTTTCCAAGTGTCAAAACAAAAAATCAAACCAAACAGGGATTGAAACATTGAAAAACCAAATCATAGAGGAATGCAAAGAATCAAATATCACCTTTTTGGGGTCACTCATCAAGTCAATAAGCTCTCATAGAGAAAAGGAGGGGTCCCATTTTCTTTGGAAAGAAATGGTTTTTGAAGTAAGGATCCAAGAAAAAGGGAAGGTGTTGATTCTTGGGATAACAAATGACAACACATTGGGCAAAGCCATGAATCTCTGTAGAGAGGTATCTAAATATTAAACTTCTAATAATGGAAGCACATGCGATGCATGACCCAAGAGAGAAAGAGCATGTCCCATAGTGTTTTAAAATGTAAATTTTGACGAGATAGGTTAGTATGATGCAAGGGAGAGGCTAGAACCATGCTCAGAACAAATTGATTACCACAATATAACCTTCTCAACCAGAATTAACTTCAGGAAGGCATGAGAAGCACAATAGTGAAATGAGACATCAGGAATGTTGAAAATACAAGTTGATTATGCATTTCCATGGTGTTGTTCCTCTACCAGCGAGCCTCCATGGCCCTAACAGAGTCACTCTAGTGTCACAAGCCTTGCTCCACTGTCAAAAAGAGTCCATAGCCCCGAAAAATATACTTGCATATCCAAGATGATATGGAATGCCTTTCCCCAAGCCTTTACCTTTTATAATTTGATTCTCTTATAATCAGAGAAAGGTGGATGGGGGGATTCCAGTTTTTTTCTTTAAAGGCATGTGAGATGACACATATGAAAGTGATATATGCCAACTTGATTATAGATGAATGAACTACTTGGGTAACATGTCCTGAGTGCTACAAATTCATTTCCAAAATAGTTTTCCTTTAGATCCATAAAAACAAAAAAAAATTCTTAGACATGACCCTTGGCTATTTTCCTTGCAACATTTTAAGAGTACAATTATCGTCTGCTTGTGAAATATGTTCCACTGTTGGGTCTAACTTGAAGTAGTGCACACCAAGGCTTCATATATAAAAATGAAGTTATGTCTAGAATACAAAATACAAATTTACAAGCTTTTGATATCAATGTGTCACACTTCAACAGTTATTCAGGTCCAAGAAATCAAGTTTTTTGAGAAGTTCATAGTAAAAAGATTCAGGAGAGGAAAATAAAACTAACTGGAATCAAAAGAAATAAACTGCAAAGAATAAATAAAAACAAGAAATGCATAGAAAAGGTAAAGTAAGATTTATCTAGAAATAAAAACGAAGAAACACAATCTTTATTTATGTACAAGTTGAATGTTCCGCAAGGGCTAGTTGATGTAATGCTTTAGGATTTGGAAATTGAAAGGGAGTAGGTCTACATCCCCTTAAATATTTAGAAAGAGGTAGGTTCCTAGGTCAACCTTCTCTTTGATCCTGAAAGGACCCTTCCACAATTGTTGAAAATTTGAATCTTTTCCTTTATCTTCATGTGGCTTGTCCCACTAGAGGACCATGTCACCAACCTGAAAATATTTCTCACCAACATAATTTTTATCAAAGAAATGTTAATGGTCTATTGGTGAGATTCAAATTTGGTTTTATATTTGGCACAATTCTCTTCCAGATTTTATAAGGTGTCAATGCATCTTTCGATGATAGGACATTCTCTCTCGCGTTATTGTTGTGTAAGCCAAAGGGAAGGGAGGTAGATATTGGAAGGCAAAGTAGCTTCTTTCTCATAGACACGAAAGTAAGGATAGGTCCAAATGGATGCTTTGGGAGTGAAATGATCAACCTAGAGGGCGTTTTCTAATGCATTATGCCAATTCCTTTATTGGTTGACTACAATTCATTTAAGTATGTAGATCATGTTTTTGTTTGTGGATCCAACCGAGCCATTTCCCTAGGGGTAATAGTTGGATACATATTTTAAAGTGATCCCATTTTATAGAGAAAACTCAACTAATTTAAGAGATGAAAAAAGTGTTTAGGTGTTAAATAAAAGAGTGTTAGGTCCTCCAAACCTGGTTATGATGTGTTGTTCATGATTTTTTTTTACCACTTCATCGTTTACTTTGGTCAAAGGTATTTCTTCCATCCAACAAATAAAATAATTAGTGGAAGTTAGAATATACCTGTGATGTTTGGATGAGTGGGGATTTATATCACCAGTTATGTCCATCCCTCATTGTTGTAAGAACTCTTCAACAACTAAAGGTCGAAGCGGAACAACTGCCTTGATCTCTCTTCTAGTGGACTTTTGGAAAACATCATAGCTTCGAGAGTAGGCATGCACATATTTGAATAATGTTGGCCAATAGTACCCAACTCTTAATGTATTATGGGTTGTGGTCTCTCCCGAAAAATGACCTCCAACTCGTCCATCATGCATATCTTTGAGAATCGTGTCAGCATCTTGCTTTTCAAGATGTCGGAGGAGAACTTCGTCATAATTCTTCTTGAACAAGATTCCATGTACCAATTGATATTGTGTAGAATTCATCCTAAGTTCTATTTTTTGTTTGGAATTAAGATGATTAGGAACAGTTCCATGTTGAATATAATATTTGAGATCATTGTACCATGAATTCTCAATTGATGGGACATAAGGAACTTGTTGTGTATAGAGGTTTGGTTCCTCTTACCATCCATATTCTTCTTGATCCTTAGAATCCATGACTCCATTTGCTAGATTAGACATGCCTTGACCCTTAGTGATGGTTTCTAGTTTGAATTTAAGGTCATACTTCTATAAATAAGTCATCTATTTTCCTCACATCTCACCCATTTCCCTTTGTACAAACAATGATATGACCTTTGGGTGTGGTACAATCACCTTAGTATGATTTTTAAGTATATAAGGCTTGAATTGTTTGATATATTTATGGAAAACAAAAGATTTCTTTTCTACCAGAGGGTAATTTAGTTCAATGTCTTAGACTCTAGTTCTCATAAATTTTACGGGGCACTCATTCACTTCCTAATCTTTCTAAGTGAGCACTATTGCAAGAGAATGGTAAGAGGCGAAAGTATACAACAAGAATTCCTTAGTAAAGTGAAGAATTTGTAAAGAAGGTGAAACCACTATGGTGGCATTGATATTCTCAAAGGATTCCTTTTCGACATATGTCCACTTTAATTGGACATATTTATTTATCATCTGTTGAAGGGGTTTAACAATTTCAAGAAAATCTGGAACAAATCTTCTTACAAAATTAATTTTTCTAAAAAAGGACTACATAGACCTTTTTTTTTTGGGAGGTGGGATTTTCATAATAGCTTTAGTTCATTCCGAGTTGAAAAAAATCCCATCCTTTGAAATAATATTCCCCAACAATTTACCTTTTGAAACAACAAATATTCTCTTCTTTTGGTTTAAAGAAATACCATATTTTTTGTGTCTTTCAAAAATATGCTTCAGATGTTTGGGGTGATCAACTCTTTTTTTTGAATAAACAGTAACATCATCAAGATAGATCACCATGCTATGACTGATTATACCTTTGAAATCCATGTCCATTTCCCTTTGAAAGGTAGCACTAGTGTTTATTATATCGAAGATAATTTTTCAATATGCATATATTCCCCACTTCATACTGAAAGTGGTATTTAACTAGACTGGTTTTTCTACAAGAACCTATTTGTAAATAGAAAACCCATCCAAAAAATAAAACATTTTAGAACAAGAGACAAGTTGCAGGATTTGTTCCATGGGAGGAACTGGATAATTGTCCTTATTGTAATCTCAATTCAGATTTTAAAAAAGTATGCATAATCTAATCTCCCCTGATTTTTTCCTGACATGCACCAGGTTGGACACCCAAGTTGAGTGATAAAATTTGAAAATGATATGGGCTTCCAAAAAATTCTTGAGTTCCTTATGAACAAGTGGCTCAAATTTCATATGTATTTTTCCCAACTTCTGTTGAAATGGCTTGACACCTTATTTGATAAGAATCACATGTTTAATAATTAGGGTGTCATACATATTCAAATATTCATATGTCTAGGAAAATACATCACAATATCACTTAAATAACCACTTGAATGTATGCTTCTCTGCCTCTAAACAACAATTGTATAGATTGACATATTAGTATGTTCAGGGGTTACTAGATTCACTAGAAAGTGCATCATAGTAGAGTTGTTTGTCTTCATATTCTTAGGTTTTTTGAACTTGGTTTGTAGATCAAACAACTTTTCAAGTGATAATACATTCCTCGGAATGCAATTTGTTTTTATCTTACTTGCATCATCTCAGTATTTTTGAAGATCTTTCTCATGCACTTTATCATCTATTACTGAGTCCTAGAATAAATCAGCACTAGTGAGTAAATTAGTTATATGAGTATCATTTTTGAACACTCTCTAGTTCATGACATTGTCCAGTATAGAAGGCTTGAAAATATTTCAACAGAAAAACCATCATTAAGAGGCATGAACCTAGATGCTGCATTTGCTAAAATGTCTACAACAACATTCTGACGATGAGGTATAGAATTAATATTAAAATATTCAAAGGAATAAAGTAGGTTCCATACCTCTTGTTGATAAATTTTCAAGTCGAGAGATAGGTAGTGAATAGTATTTCTTACCTATTAGACAACTATATCAAAATCACCAAATACTTAAATTCGTTTTACCTTAAGGGAAATGGATTTCTTCAGGCCTTGGACCAAGGCTTCATATTCAACAATATTGTTGGTGCATTCAAATTCTAAGAGACATGATATGTGAGTTTTACACTATTATATATCAATAAGAATGCATAATTCCTGAGCTCCCTCTTGAGATCTGGATCCATCAAAGAACATCGTCCATATGTTAGTATGTATAGTTGGTTTAGTCACACAATAACCAAGTTATTTTAATATAGTAAAAGAATTATCATCAACTCGAGTACATGGAAGGAGTTTAGACTATGTGTCTGTTTGAATTAGAGATGGACGCGCTTCATAGAAACCATGGAAGTTTCTAAAAAATAATTATTTAAAATAGTATGGGAAAAGATGACAGGCTCATTCTTACATTCTAGTTATGTAATTGTATGCTTCATATGAGCTTCCTTGTTTACCCATATCTGATTGGGCTTACCTTTGTATTAGAGCCACAAGTGGTACCAATCTATAGAGAAATAACCTTGAAGTTTTGAATACCAATCCTTGCTCAACAATAAACCATAGATTTCTAGAAAATCAACCAAAACAATGTCAATGACCTAATGAACCCTAGGATTATATGCGAGTCTAATCATAACATATTTAATTTCACCTCTCACTTTAACATCTGATCTATCTAATTGTATTATTCTTGGAATAGTTATTTGTGGGACAACATTGATATTTTGACACATAGAGTATGACATGATATTGGAAGAAGCACCAGAGTCTTCTAAGTAGTTATGTGAAATGAAATTAAAAATTCCATATGTAAGTAGAAAGGGTGGAATTTAGGAATTTGAATGTGCACCTATGATGGCTTCATTTATGGTAGATTTAATTTCAACTTTATATTCTACCTTTGTTTCAACGGTCTTAGAAACATTGTTGGCTACAACAACGATATTTTTCTCAGAGTCATTGAAATTGAAAGTGTCTAGGATCAGATTGCATTGCTAAGGAAGTGTGCATTTATCATACATAGAGATGGTGTCTTTATTTTTTTTCATATCTTCAATAACATTATAATCCAAAGCATGAGTTTCAGGTCTATTCATTGTTTTTCTTAGTTTTGAAGTGTTGGGTTTGTTGTTGGTTGTTTAAGTGTTGGGATTATTATTAGTTGCGGTTGGGGTTGAAGTACATGGTTTGTTGTTGTTGTTGTATGAGATGGTGGTATTATGTTTATTAATAGTTTTTGTTGGTGTTGAATTACTTGGTTTCTGAACTGGAACAGGAGGAGTTCTCTTTCTTAGAGAAATGTTGTTTTTTGATGGTAAAGAATTGATGGGAACAACACCCTTTCTGCATAGGTTATAATCTCAGGTGGCATATTTTATGACCTATGTATCTCCCACAAAAAATTCTTCAATTTTCTCCTCATTTGAATATATACACCAATCCCATAACAACATTGCATATTCCTGAGTGGTTTCCTCCATGGTTTCTTCATTTTCTGCTTCCTTGGGTTGTTCATCGTTTATGTATTTTTTCTCTAGTAGATGGTTGATGACCAAGGTCATAGAGTTAACCCATTGAGTAAATGTTTTTTCAGAATGATTATGCTGGTGGTATGAAAAAAAATTATCCATGCCGAATTCATCTATATTTATATTAATACGTGGGACTTTCATAGGTTTTGGTGAGCTTCCATTCCTTTTGAAGAATGGACGAAAAGGTTTGGGTTTGGAGGACCCTGCCCTGCCATTATTCTTATAGTCTACTACTTTGTTTGACATATTCGTAACCATCTTAAAAATGTTGTCTAGGTCTTTGGGTTCTTTCTCAAGATTTTTAGTCAATAATTGATCCAAAAAATCGTTAGATGATGATAATTTTAAATACATAAAAATCTACTTGATTCTTGAAATAAAATGATCACTTTATTGTATTCAACTTACTTGTGAAAAAATTATCTAACCAAATCCACTTTAGTGATAATTAACTTGCAAATAATTGAACTTGAAATGAACAAAAATAATGTAATAACGTACAAGTTGGAAAAAAAACGGAGTTCACCCAATTTGGGTTACCTCTTCGGGATCGCTCCCAATAGAGACCTTCTTTATTAATGCTCAAATACTTGCATTTTACAATGAGCTTTTCATATGTTTCTCAAATTCAGAAACAAAGTGTATCGTTGGATTCCTGGTGAAAAATCATGCAAAATGAGTATAAAGTTTTTGAAAATCCATCAAGGTACTCCCTGACACACTTTACAATGTAGCCTCAGAACTTTGGTACACTTGGGCATGAGTTATGAGACCAAACTATGCATTAATTGTGTTTCCAATCCTTGGTCCCCACACCCATTAAATAAGGTGTGCGCCTCTTAACCAAATTCAGATTTTGTGGCACACATTAACTATAAGTTAGGTTGTTTGTTTTAAAAAACCCACACATATATCTTGTTGGTTAATTTTTTGTAATATTATACGGTAAGTTGGGGGTTCAAGCCCTACCGACCACCATATATTCATGCACCTTTTGTTAAAAAATTCACATCTGGTTATATATTATATATAGTATATGGTTGAAATATATATATATATATATATATATATATATATATATAGTATATGTGTGGTTACAAAACTTCTATGTGGATATTGTTACAACCCCTCATGCTTTGGATTGGTGGTTACATGGTGTATACATGAATCAAGGGCTAGGTTCGAGGGCTTAGTCCCTCAACCCTTTTCCTCCCAAACAAAATTTAACACTAATTCAAATACAATATGTGCCAATCATATGTTAAGTCACAAATGATGGCATGATTGTAATGGGGATTGTGTTAGACCTTTGGGAGCTTATGTAGGTCATGGGTTCGACCTCTGTCGACTCCATAATTTTAACATGCATTAACCAATATTTACTAATGGGATGTTTTCATGTGGCGACCTCTCATTGTCTCTCCAATGCCACTTGTCAATGGATGATTGGACCACTTGTGTGCCACTTGACAACCTTCAATTCATCCACCTAGAGGTACGATCAGCCTTGTTAGCTTCCAATAATCATGTGCCACATGTCACCCTTGTAGTGGTGACATGAGTCACCTCTTTTTTCCCATGTGGACTTTGACCTTTGACCTAGTTGATTGGAACTTTGACCGCTTATAAATTTTTCATATGAACTCCATTTGAGGTGTCGTTTGCATCATTGGAAAGCCGATGATGATCTCTATGCAGAGATATCATTTTTAGGATGATTTGAGATGGTCAAATTTTAATCATTACTAAGCCATTCTGGGCCTCTGTGGATGTTGCATATCTTTCTAGTTCTCTGTGAGCATTCCTATATCCTCCTGGATCATTCTTCCCCATTAGAAGACTTTTGGAGCACCAAAAGTTTTGATTACTCAGCAACTAAGTGAGGGTAGAGTTCCCTCACCCTTCCGATCTCCATCCAGTTTGTTTTACTTGGTTTTACCCCTTTAATACCAACTCAAAGATATTCCACATCACCTCACTGTGAAGTTATGATCCTTCTATTGAGAATGACATACTCCCATTGTTCGTTCAAATATTCTGGAGAAAAATCATCAAGTGTTGGAAGATGAATACTTTCATATTCATCCATAATCATAGGAGGCTCATAAATCTTCAAATTCTCAACATTTCCACTGAATACATTTGCATGTAGGTTGGTATATCTAGACAAAAGGAATTAGTACCAATATTCTCTAACATATTGAACGAACCATATCGGATTGGCCTTATATTTTTACCTTCACCTTTCATTCTATCTTTGTTAATATGTAACCATACTTGATCACTGACTTCAAATTGATGATCAACTTGATGTTTCTCATGCCTCACCTTATATTTATCTTGGTTATTCTCCAAATGTTTCTATACTGTTTGATGCACACATTGAATTATCTGAATGAACCTTTTATCTTTATTTGTATCATCATGTCCATCTTCTTTACCTGCTTCTACAAAAACAAATTCCATAGGTGATTTAGGAAAGTACCCCAAACATACTTCAAAATGCATTTTCTAAGTAGATGAATGCATGGCATGATTACATGCATGTTGGATATAAGGTAACTATTCATCCCATAATTTAGGATGCTTGTTGCAATATCCTCAAAGTAGATGTACCACTATTATGATCACCACCTCTATTTGTCCATCTATCTGTGGATGAAACTCCATGCTCTTCTTCAATTTAGTGTCCATTAGCTCCCATAAGTGAGACCAAAAATTTCCCAAAAAGTGAGATTTTAGATCTGATATAATAAATGTAGGAAGTCCAAATGAACCCATACATTAGCGAAGAACATATGTGTTGTATGTTTAGTTGTGACTTGTTTCTCGCATGGAATTAGAATACACATCTTGTTGATTCTATCCACCATGACATATATATAATCATGAATTGTCTTGGACATCAACAAACCCCCTACAAACTCCATGGAGATACTTTCCCATGGCTGTGAAGGTACCTGAAAAGGTGTATATGATCCTAACATTTTGTTGCTAGGATTACTTGTGGCACACATGACACACCTTTTGATATACTTGGCAACTGTCTCATTCATTTGAGGCCAATAAAAATACCTTTGTAACTATGAAATTGTCTTACAAACCCCGAAATGACCAAAGATGAGATATGTATGAGCTTATCTGATTACATTTACTCTTTCATCTGTTGGTATACATAGTTTTCCAAGATGATATAACAAATTTTCATGCATATAATAATCTGGCTGCTAATTTTTGTGAGTGAATGCATCACATACTTCTTTAAAATTATCATCTTTAGCATATTTATCTACACAACTTTCATGTGCTAAAGTATTGTGGATGCATTAATTACTGGTCTTGATAGCATATATTCAACCTTGTTATGAATACCCTTCTTAAACTTGATTACCAGATGAAATTGTTGTAGAAAACCCATCCACCTGAAGTGTCATGATTGTTGTAGCTTGGTATATGACTACAAATATTGTAATGGCTGATAATTTGTATGAATTGTTTTCACCTTTCCCATTAAGTAATGATTCGATTTATTTACACTTTGTACCAACATATATAGTTCCTTATCATGTATTGGATAATTAATCACAACTTGAGTGAAAGTATCTAAATGATAACATATAGGTTTAACTCATTGCATCAATACTGTTCCCATGGAATATCCGCTTGCATCGGTTTGAATCTCAAATGGTTGCCGTAGATCTACAAGAGTCAAAATTGGTGTGGTGATTATCTTTTCCTTCAATGTCTTGAAGGCCTTCTGCTACTTTCCTCCCCATTGAAAGACCTTCTTAACACCTGCTAATGCATGTAGAGGTGTTGCTATGTATGAGAAATCAGCAATGAATTTCCTCTAGTATTATAGTGCTCCTAAGAAGCTCATGACTTCTTTGGTAGTAGTTGGCTTGGGTCATTTCACAATGACTTCTACCTTTTCAGGATCTATGTTTTACTGACCATTCCCTACAATGTAACCCAAATATACCAGATACGTTTTTCCAAATTCATATTTAGATAACTTAATATACAACTTCTCCTTCTTAAATAGTTCAAGGACTGTCTTGCCTTGATTTATATGATCTTCCCATCTTTGACTAAAGATCAATATGTCGTCTAAATAGACAATAACAAAATCATCTATGTAGGGTCGGAACACATCATTCATCACTCTCATAAAGGTTGTTGATGCCTTGCATAACCCAAATTGTTGGATATATGGTGTTGTCATTGATGTTAAAACGGGGTCAATATGGTCATCATTATCAATGAATAATATGGTATTTCCATTGAGACAAAATGTTGGATATGGTGTTGTCATTGACATAAAAAGGGGTCAATATGGTCATGATTTTCAATGGCTAATATGGTATTTTCATTGATACAAGCCCATGCATTATCAAAATCTTATTGTGCAGTCGTTTTCTTCTCCGAAGGACTATAACTCTGTTAAATTCATGTGTGAGCTTGATTACATGCATTCATATTACTGTCTATATCTGGAACAAAGAATGAAAGCCCTGCTTGTTTACTCCGAGAGTATTAATATTTTTTGAAGGATAAATTGGTGATCATATAAGCCCAATTGAATATCTATGTGTATTATGTAATTTGGACTACATGGTAAAGAGGAGTAAAGGGGGAAATTGTTCAATAAAATTGTCATTGATGTCAAATGTTAGAAAATGGATTAAATATAAATGTTTCCTTGGCATCATTTTAATAAATACAAAAGTGAAAAGTTATGTGGAAACAGAGTTTACGTAAAAGTGGAGTAAAAATAAAGTGAATTAAATACAAATATGACTTTAATAAATAACAAAAGTTGAAAAGTTAGGTGGAAGTGGAGTTTACGCAAAAGAGGAGTAAATATGGAAGTGTATTAAAGAAAAAGGTAAAATTGAAGTGGAGTTAAAGAAAAAGGTTAAAAGTGAAAGAGCACATGGTATGTACAAATGGTATTTGCAATCCATAGTGGTATTTACCCATCGTAAGGTAAAAAGGTGAATTAAAAATTAAAAAAGGAAAAAATAAATTGTTATTTAATAAAAGTCATGAGTTTTTAAGAATAACAACACACTTTTCATATAAAGCTTATGGAAAAGTATAAATAAAGAAGAGGGTTCTGAGAAAAAATGGATATGTAGGTAAAAAAAAGTAATAATTCATAAACATATCATTTGAGGTGTGACAATAAAACATCATTCAGGAGTGACAATTATATATTGGTAAGTGATCAGATCTGGTGTTCAAGAAAGAAAATTAATCAAAAGAAGAAGTAAAAAACACAGAGAAAAGTTCGCGAAGACAGAAGCAACATAGGTGACTTGATTATTTAATATGAAGATCTAAACAAAAAAAGAGTCCAAAGGAAGAAATTGAAGTTTGAAGATTAAAAAATGCAGTGAGGGTGGACAGGTGGAGCAAGGGAGGATTAAATTCATCTACAAGTTGGAGTCTTAACAAGAGGGAGTTGCAGCTTCCTCAAGTTGGTTCTTGAAAAACAGGGGATTGTTGTCTCCTTGAGTTGGTGCTCAAATCATGGGATTGTTGTCTCCTTTATTTGGTGCTCAAAATAGGAGATTAGTGTCTCCTACAAGTTGTAGCTTGTACATGAAAAGTAAACTTTATATAAATATATAGAAAGAACATTTAAGGTTTTTCATATTAAAATTATGTGTACTATTCTTCTTTTTTGATCATTTGTTTTGTTCAATAAGATTAATGATTAAGTGGTGTTAAATATTTTGAAAAAGAAGCAATACTGATTCAACCCCCGCTCTCGGTATTAAACAATATTCCAACAATTGGTATCAGAGCAGGTTCATTCATCATAGTCTAATCACTAGAAGGAAGATTCTAAGAAATCACAATGGATCAACTAGAAGGGATGTTCTCAAATAGAGTGCCACTATTCAAAGGAGATAAACAATTATGATGTACCAAAAACTACTCCTTCAGACACAACTGTAAAGAAACTCCACAATGATAATTAAAGAGATATAAATGGAATTCTGAGTGGATTAGAAAATAATGTATTTTTCAAAGTCATGTATTGTAAATCAGAAAAAGATATTTGGTACAAACCACAAATCATTTATGAAGGATATTCCAAAGTCAAGAAAGAAAATATTAAAACATACAAAGGAAATTTTGAAAACTTGAAGATGAAGGAAGAAGAAACCATTGCAGAGTATCTTCTAAGAGTAGATGAAATTGTCAATTCAATGAGAGCATTGGGAGAAGATTTAGATGAAAAAATTATTGTCCAAGATATGGTAAGTTCATTACCAATGAGATATTATTCCAAGGTATATACCTTGGAAGATAGAGAAAACCTTGACAAACTTACAATAGATGAACTTCATGGGATTCTTGTATCCTATGAAATGAGAACAAGGAAAGAAAGGCCATTAAAAAGGGAAGAAACTTTCAAAGCTTCAAAAGAAACAAATAACCATGAGCATGTATCAAATGAAATTCACTCAAACATATCATATGAGGAAGAGTCTAACTTTATAAGGAAACTCAAGAAAGGGTCTAGGAAATACAAAGGGAAGTTACCTCTCAAATGTTTCAAATGTGGAAAAGTTGGGAAATTTTCATCCAAATGTCCCTATCCAAAGCAAAAGGATAGTGATTATGAAGAAAATTTTAACCATAAAGAACATAAAAAGGGAAAAACTGGAAACAAGAAGAAATTCTACAAAAGAAAAACTTTTACTACAAAGAAGACAATAGTTCATCTGACATGAGTGAAGATGACGAGACACAACTTCTATTTATGGGCATAGAAACTCAAAATGATACTACTGAAGATAATAATGGAGATGAAGGAAACTTTAAATTTGAAGTACAAGTAGACCTTGAATAAGAACTTATTAGTTCTCTCAAAGAATTGAGAAAATATAAAAGGACGAAAAAATCATTAAAACAACAAATATTAGATTATAAGGAAGAAAAACAATAATGAGAAGAAGAAGTTTAAAAATACATCAATAAAAAATAACAAATCATTGTTGATTTGAAAACTCAACTACAAGAAGCTAAAATAATTGAATAAGTCTTAAGTAAACAACTTAATGACAAGGAGAAAAAATGTGAAAAATTAGAGGCTGAAATAGTTCTTCTAAGAAGGAAACTTGAAAAAGACACTAACCTTTCAAATCTTGAAAGTAGTTCAAAAATATTGGATGAAATCATTAACAATAAAAAACCATCAAGTAATAAGGCTGGATTGGGTTATGATCACAAGGAAATTAATAAAGGCTGAAAATCTAGAATACATAAAAGTGATAATAGAATCAAATAAAGACTGACTCTAATCAACAAATATATGCACTCTTTCTAAAACGAAATGAGCATAGAATAAATACTACTCCAAGAAGAACTCCCCCCAAAAGATATCAACAACTCTTTCTTGTCATAATTTTGGGCATAAAGCATTAGACTGTAAATCTTATAGAAAGAACTATCATAAAATGTTCAAGTATATGGCCATATGAACAACAACTCTATTAGCAATCAAATTAGTAGAAACTATAATTCATTTTCTCCATTAAAATATTACAATATTGAATGCTACAATTGCAACAATTATGGTCATAAAGCTAGTAATTGTAGACTATCAAAATATTCCATCAAGACAAGTATTTCCAATTTTCAAGAAGAAAAATATAAGAATATATGGAAGGAAAAACAAATAGAAGAAAATGAAACAAAATGTAAGGTAGCCTTATATGCCAAGAATAAAAGAAGTCAATGGTATGTTGAGAGTGGATGTTCAAAGAATATGACAGGATATCAAAAACAATTCCTCAATATGAAAAGGAATGAAAAAGGAAGCGTTATATTTGGAGATGACGTCTTTGCCAATATACTTGGAAAGGGTACATTTAGTTTGGGAAAGAACAAAGCTAAAGAAGAAAATGTGCTATTAGTTGAAAATTTGAAGCCTAATCTCCTTAGTGTGAGCCAAACATGTGATCAAGGACACATTCTCATATTTGACTCTGAAAAATGTGAAATTAGAAAAAGAAGACTCATGAAAATTAATGGTTGTTTCACCAAGTACATTAAGTGATGTATATATCTTAAACACATAAGAAGAAGAAA
Organism: Picea sitchensis; assembly: GCA_010110895.2. Taxonomy (NCBI): domain Eukaryota; kingdom Viridiplantae; phylum Streptophyta; class Pinopsida; order Pinales; family Pinaceae; genus Picea; species Picea sitchensis. The sequence continues at coordinate 6,909 of SNQJ01S0062032.1, read as the reverse complement.
AATGTTGCATGGGACAAATATATGAAATTTGGCTATGGAACAAAATAATCGGACACATAAGCTCCAATAACTTGATAAAATTTAGTAGAAAGGAAGTTGTGAAAGACATGCCAAAGATTATAAAACCTTCAAACTCTGTTTGTAGGAACTTCCAACATTGGAAGAAGAAAAAAGTAAGATTAAAGACAAAGGAATAATCTACGTCAAAACCATTAGAATTTGTTCATACTAACCTCTATGGACCAATAAGAGCTAAAAGTATACAAGGTGAACATTACTTCATTTTAATCATTGATGATTATGCAAAAATGACTTGGGTATCCTTTCTCAAAGAAAAATTAGAAGCATTCAAAAAATTTAAAGTCTTCCAAGCACAGGTTGAAAATGAGACTGATCTTGAAATCAAGTTCCTAAGATCAGAAAATAGAGGAATTTTGTGAAACAAATGGAATCAAAAGACACTTTACAACTCCAACAACTCCTCAACAAAATGAATTTGTTGAAAGGAAAACTAGAACTATTCAAGAAGCATACATAACCATGTTAAATGAATCCAAACTCCCAGATATATATTTGAGAGAAGTAGTGTATACAACAATGTACATACTTAACAGAGCACAATTTAGAGTTAGCCAAAATGAAACACCATATGAGTTGTGTTTTGGAAGACAAGCATCAATTAAACACTTCAAAGTTTTTGGGAGCAAATGCTACATAAAGAGAAATGATGATAACCTAGGAAACTTTGTTTCCAAATTAGATGAAGGCATATTTCTTGGTTACGCATCCAACAAAAATGCCTATAGATGCTATAATCTGAGGCTACACAAGGTTGTGGAAAGTGCCAATGTAAAAGTGGATGATCTCAAAACAAAAGGGATCAAATCAAAAGATAATCCAAAATTTTATGAAAGGATAAGAGATGATGATGAAGAAGAAATTAAATAAATACAAGAGGATGAATCACAAAATGAAGAAGAAAAGAAAGAGGAAGAGTCACGAAGACAAGATACAAAAGAACCATCAAGGAGAATACAAAGAAATCATCTTGAAAGTCAAATCCTTGGTAACAAAAGTGTTGGAGTTTAAACAAGAAGAAAAATAACATATGAATCAGAACAAGCATTTATCTCCCTAATAGAACACAAAACATTTGCAGAGTCTATAAAATATGAATTATGGATCAAATCCATGAATGAAGAGCTTGATAAAATAAAGAAAAATCATACCTGGGAACTTTTCCCAATACCAAAGAACAAACAATTGGTAGGGACCAAGTGGATTTTTAAAAATAAATTTAATAAATATGGTCAAGTTATAAGGAATAAATAAATATTAGTGTGCAAAGGATATGCACAAATAGAAGGGATTGAATTTGAAGAAGCCTTCGCTCTAGTTGCAAGAATGGAAGCCATCATATTATTTCTAACATACTCATGCTTTAATAATTTTAAATTCTATCGGATGGATGTAAATTCTGCATTTATGAATGGAGACCTAAAAGAAGAAGTCTACACAGAGCAACCAGAAGGATTTGAACAACCAGGAAAATAAGAAAAAGTGTATAGATTGAAGAAGGAACTATATGGACTTAAAAAAATCACCCAGAGCATGGTATGCAAGACTAGATAAGTACCTGCTGCAACAAGGATTCAAAAGAGGCATGTATAAAAACAATATCTATTTGAGAATTGAAAAAGAGAGTTTGTTAGTCACAATGGTCTATGTGGATGAAATCATATTTGGCTGCAATAATTGTTGGATTACTGAGAGGGGGGTGAATCCGTAATAGATCAATAATCCTTTTTAACCACAAAATGCAAGTGTTATATCAATGTAGCATTATCATCCAATAGTTGCAGAGTAAATAAACAATGAACACATGAACAATCATACGCATACACAATACACCAATGTTTTTATATGGAAACCTAAAGCGAGAGAAAACCATGAAATTATTTTTCTTATATGTATTTAAGAATTACATTCATTGGATGCACCAAATTCCTTTGTTTTCCAGTTGCAACTAAAAGGAGGTTCCAACCCCCTAGTTTCTCAGGCTACAACCTGAAGGAAGCTCCAACTCCCTAATTCTATGGCTATGTAACATCCCGCTTTGGCCCACCGAGTGAACTTATTCTTTGAGGACACTTTCTCGCAAGTGATCTGGATTATTATGCTATTAAAACTTTTGATTTTGATTATGAGGCTTTATGGGATGACGACATGTTGTTTTACCGCTTTGACATAGACAGGTGCTATTGACTCGGTTTTACTGGGTGTGTAGGATTATGGACCTAGAGGATGTCGAGGCATCAATGGAACCCCTTCAACTCCGGATCGAGTCAGGGAGTATGCCATTGGGGTTTGATTGCTTTATTGTGATTTTAGTGCATCTGACTGAATGATATGATATGGATATGTTATGACCTGATTTGTTGATGATAGCTTGCTGACCAGATTCACATATGGAGTAAAGGGATCACACACGACTACTAGAGATGTTGAGGGAGAGGTGTGGACAACATCCCTACCACAACCTACTAGCATTCCCGCCATGGCTCGAACTGTAGGTTAACGATTACCTAGTTTGAGAGGACCCACGATGCCGTGAGGGTAGACTGTGACAGTCGCTCATGATGATTCTAAGGGGCGTGCAATAAGGCGGGGGCCTTATTCCTTAGAGGCCCTTAGTCTCCCACAAGTTCACCTGGCGGAGTGTTGACTCTCGGGGTTATTGATGTCTACCAAATCAATCAAGAGGCGAGTGGCACCCTTGGAGCATGTAGCACATCCTGAAGGGCACGTCGCGCAAAGGAACAGATGAGGCAAGTGGCACCCTTGGAGCTCCTGTTGCAACCTGAAGGGCACGTCGCATTGTTAATGATAGAGGGATGAACCTAGATGGTGCTAAGACAAGTAACATGTTAAGTAATTTTAAAAAAATTTCCCTAATTAAATGTGGCCCAGTACGAAAATTAAGGCCTAAGTCTAAATTACGCTAGTGGTAGAACCTTGTCTTCTCTAAAAAAAATAATAATAATAAAAATAAAAATAACTTAAATAATAATTTTGACCTTCGTTAAATCTTGTAAAATGAAGGGAATAAGAAAATAATTTATTCATAAAAATAAAATCTGTGGTAATAAATGTT